>JARFIW010001615.1:63836-201744 GCA_036346225.1 Platerodrilus igneus | reverse complement strand
AGGTGTACTAAACAACACATACCTTTACACAAACATGTTCGCTCCGGTTCACAAATTTTTCCGAATTTACCTCGGGACCTTATGCAAATTCCAAAAAAGTGTGAATCGGCGTAAACAAGTTTCTGTAAAAAGTATGTGTTGTTTTAGTACACCTACCGTAGCTGCATACCAAATTTCAAGACCGCAGGTCTTACAGAAGCTAAGAAAAGTTTTTTTTAATTTGCTTAAGCTGTCTTTAGGCAAATACCAAAAAATATGAAAACCGGGGCGAACAAGTTTTCTAAAAAATACGTGTTATTTTAGTACACTTACGCTAGCTGTATACCAAGTTTCAAGAGTGCAGGTCTTACAGAAACTAAGAAAAAGGATTTTTAATTTTCTTATGGTGTCATTACGCAAATTACAAAAAATTAGTGAACCAGGGCGAACACGTTTCTGTAAATTGTATGTGTTGTGTTGGTACACTTACACTAGCTGCCCACCAAGTTGAAAAGAGCGCAGGTATTACAGAAGCTAAGAAAAAATTTTTTAATTTGCTTAAGTTGTCCGTAGGCAAATTTCAAAAAATATGTGAACCGGGGCGAACAAGTTGCTCTAAAAGGTACGTGTTATTTTAGTACACTTACCCTAGCTGTCTACCAACTTTCAAGAGCGCGGGTCGTACAGAAACTAAGAAAAAAGATTTTTTATTTTCTTATGGTATCATTACGGAAATTCCAAAAAGTTAGTGAACCAGGGCGAACACGTTTCTGTAAATGGTATGTGTTATGTTGGTACACTTACACTAGCCGCCCACCATGTTTCAAGAGCGCAGGTATTACAGATGCTAAGAAAAATTTTTAAGTTGTCCCTAGGCAAATTCCAAAAAATTTGTGAATCGGAATGAACAAGTTTCTGTAAAAGGTATGCGTTATTTTAGTACACTTAACCTAGCTGTCTACCAAGTTTCAAGAGCGCAGGTCTTACAAAAGCTAAGAAATTTTTTTTTTATTTTATGGTGTCATTACGCAAATTCCAATAAATTTGTGAATCGGGTCGAACACGTTTCCGTAAAAGGTATGTGTTGTTTTAGTATACCTACACTAGCTGTCTAACAAGTTTTAAGAACGCAGAATTTGCACAAGTTAAGAAAATTACATGTATTTCAATTTAAAAGAGCAACTGCTTAAAATGTACACGTAAGAATTATATAGGAATCTCAAAGTTATTTAGTATCAAACACCCTTAGATTTAAAATGCGTAAAGATAGTTAGGTCAATATAAGAAACATATTTGAACAATAGGAATGCTCGTTCAGTTCAATAGGCGTAGTTTAGTAGTGATGGAGATTGGTAGGTGTATCCATATTTAGCGGCCGGGAGACAGTAGCCGTTAGCTTCACTAACGTAAAAGTTTGCCTTATAAAATCAAACAGTTGCTTAGGAAACATTACGTTGCAAAGTAGTTGCAATATTTCCTAGCACCTGCAGTGATTACATTTTAATTAAAGTTGCAAATAAATGCACAGATTTCTTCTAAAAGATAAAGCCATTTACCATCTGCCTACATCTGCTTACAATGGGTTTGTTATCAATAAGTATACTGGTATTCTGCAAGATTGTTTTCCTTTGTCTAAAAATCCTTTCATAATTGCGTTATCTGCTTGTTGGCAAGCTGTTACAGTTTGTATTTCGGCAGCAGTTGTCTGGGAATTTTGCAGACTTAATTCTTCGGCGATATCTTTGAAAGCCAAATACCTACCCCCATACATGTTTCTGTCCTTATTAAATAGGGACCGTGCTTTGAAAGACAACATTGAATACAACATCTTCTTACCGAAGATACATGTTGTAAAGTCGCGCTACTAAAAATACTTTCTGTGCTAGTATGAGTAAAGTTGGTGGTTCCAGCATCCAGCCAATAGAGAAATGCAGCCGCATTTTCCCAGTCCTAAGATGATACCGATACGAAGCCGATAGCTCAAGGTGCAGTTTTTTGTTTCGTTATATATTTTTTTATGCTGCTGTGAAGAATAGACTTTCCATTTGCTGTTATTACTTATGATTTTATCCTATAAATTACCATCACCACGTTACAAAACACAATCACAATGCACGAGCGACTATGTTGAAAATTAGTCAATTAAAGTTTGTCCGTTTTACTGTTTCCTTTCTCATTTTGGTATAGACATTATCGTAAAGAACTTACGCATCAATTTAAAAGTAATTAATATTTGATTAATATAAGTTAGGGTGTATAATTTTAATGTTATACTGTTTCTTAAGGAGGTGCACTTCACAATGCAGCATGTATATATAACTTATGTATATTTCCTTTCCTAGAAGTACTGTATAGTTTATGTCTTATTTTCTTTCGTATATATTTAAGGTGAAGCATGAAGTAAGTATCTAGATTATAAGATGTTATATTTATTCTGCTTACTAATTTTATATTCTTATGTTATGACGCTTTGTTTACCATCACGTAACAAACGCTTACGAAAATTATTGGATTATTTATTGTTTTGACAATAGCCTTTCGAGATTGTATGTTAACAATATAGTTTTACAAAGGTTTCCAATGTGTTCTTTTTATTTCACCCACGCCCCTCTACGACGTTTTTGAACTACCCCGAATTCTATCATTCTGTCCCTGCTTTGTTGCGGTATTTGGGGTAAACAATTTCTTTACTAATTCTTTCTGTTTTCTTTCGTGTTTGAGCGGAATACCGTAACATATGTTTTTGGCAAACCCAACGTGAAGCTGGATTTCAAAACCTTTCTTTATCTACTTAAAATATGCTATATTTCAGAAACCGTTCTTCTTTACTTAAAAATTCGTAGCAACTTTCTGGAAACCTCTATTCGTACATAACCTTTCGTCTAGAATTTTTTGTACATACACCTGAATTACTAGGGGTTTATGCAATTGATATAACGTAAATTCAGACATACGCTGGTTATCTTTCAATGATAATTATATACGTTTTTGATATATATACATGATATAAGCAAGACAAATTCTAACTAAATATTTAAACACTTACTGCAATATTTTTTTATATTTCCTTCTACACTGATAATACGTTGACTGAAGAGATTCTCAACCAAGTTTCTAACAATACCTAACAATTGCACTACAATTAATTACAGAATTTCTTTCATTGCTAAAATTTCAAACGGCACTAAAAACACCATCGCGGTTTATCTGCACCACACTTTCAATTAAAGGTATACACAAAACTCATTCAGTTTAACGCATCAAACTGTTATTCAATACTTGAAGGTGCTACCTCACATAATCAGACTTCTACATAATGCTTTCTGAAGATGCAAAATAATGCTCTTTGACAAAGGAAATTAAACAAAGGTGTTTATTACAAGCGTCTACACTTCTAACAACTCCTTCGACTAATTAACTATTGTTGGTTAAGCGGAATTTACCCGTAGACTTTTCTGTGATTAAAAATCTTGTAAGCTGCACTGTCAACTAAAAATAACAAAACTCAAATCCGACATCGTAATTCAATACTTAAAGGATACTACAATGATACTTTGTGATCACTGGTTAACAATGAGCGTTACACTTCTAAAAGGATCTGAGTAATTACCTTTTGCGTATTCGACGTGATCAAATTTCTTTTTTGCAGCTGTCTCTAAGGGCGCAGACAAATTAATAATCACAAATGCTTGCATGTTAATTTATAGTGTGATGAAAGCTAAGATATTATCCTTGAAGAGATTATGTTATCACTGAAATTACTATAGACTTTTGATTTGCCGAGTTACCAGAATTGTGTTTTCGCTAGCGACTCTAGTTCTTTTTTGGGAAAGCACCGGCGGCCTATTTCTGTTCCTAGATTCTATTTGTTTTAATTCGGTGCGGTAGAATTGCCATTTCCTCCTTCGCGTATATTTTAACGTATTCTTTTGGCTGTTATATTTATTGATCGTATTTAAATGGC
The DNA here is from genome assembly GCA_036346225.1 of Platerodrilus igneus. Taxonomy (NCBI): domain Eukaryota; kingdom Metazoa; phylum Arthropoda; class Insecta; order Coleoptera; family Lycidae; genus Platerodrilus; species Platerodrilus igneus. The sequence continues at coordinate 197,801 of JARFIW010001615.1, read as the reverse complement.
AGACTTTAAAATTGACATAAATGGGTTACGCAAAGACGAACTTACCTTTGAACTTTTGATTAGGAGAATACCTGTTTTGGCCACAGACACCGTCGAACACCTAAGAGCACGTCTTCGCGTTCTGATCAAAATCGAATCAGTCGATAAATCCTTTATTGATCCACTTCATAAGATATAACTCTGAGGTCGAATCAACAGTCATTGAGATCAAATTGGAAGAATTGAGTGGTAACTTTGCAAATTCAGATTCACCCGTCGCTATCATCCACTCACGACTCCTACACGTATTAGGACGTATCCGGTTTCTTTCTTCTGTAAGATTACTGCCCGAACAGAGAGTTTTTTGCGACGACTTACAAACAGGACTCCTTACTTTACTTGATAGTTTGGAGCAACTCCCTTCCGAACCCAATAATTTGGAGGCCAGGGTTGCAGTATTGAATCTTGCAGCCATAGCTCCCGACGTAAACCCCCCTTCAATCAGAAAGCTCTCACTCTACGGTTCCTAGCCCACTTGGTAAATCCTGTTCGCAACTTGTAGTAAAATGGAATCTGAAATTTAGTGGAGACCCTAACGTTCTTACTGTACATGACTTTCTTGATAGGATTGAAAATCTTAAATTAACCCGTAACGTTTTTCTTAATCTTCTTTGGGAAATAACAACGATCCTAGGTCATGAATCGAAACGTAAATAAAGGCGATTTTAACAACTTTGAGTGATTTATTTCCCAAAGAAGATTAAGAAAAATACAAAACAAACCACAACAAACATACAGGGAGTATATTACCCGTAACGTGTCTGAATCCCAATTGTTTGAACAAGCAGTCGAGCTCTTTCAGTCGAAAGCCTTACTATGGTACCAAAGTAACCGTCATCGGTTTTCTAATTGGCGGACTTTAGCTGATTTACTGGTACGTCATTTTGAACCATCTGAATGCAAACGAAGACTATTTGATGGTATCTTACGTAGGACGTAGAGTCCATCGGAAAGTTTCATTGACTATTTAACATATATGACTTCCCTGTTTCGTCGACACGCTTCTATATCCGAGGATCTTCAGTTGCATATTGTGCTTCGTAACCTTGCTTCATTCTATGCAATCCATTTGCCTACCGTCCGCTCCTTACAAGAATTAGAGAACAAATGTCTGAAGATTCGGCCGATAATTACGTACCCCATGGCCAAAACCAATACACTTTTACTGCTGAACCGAATTTTGCTTACAACTCCGCTACGATTGAGAAAAATACTTTTACTGACCGAACTGTTAAGTCCTACAATTACGGGTAGATCAAACACTTTTTCTGTGATTTCTGCTATTCCTATTCCTGTATCTACTTCTACTTGTCAGATTATATGCTTTAATTGCGGCAAACCTGGTTACGTTTCGCACGTTGTACTCGTCGTCAAGTATTACATTGCTATGGTTGCGGACATAAAGGGGTTACTCGACGCATTTGTCCGAACTGAGTAGACCATTTAGTGACGAATCAGACCCACATTTGCACCAGCATCCACATTTGCACCCACATCTGGACCAAATTTACATGTAAAAAACCCACTATAAAGTCTTATTTTTTAGGAATCTCCGGCTGGCTCTTCCTTGCTCTCCTGCTTGCTCGGACACCCCCACAACCACTTTGATTACATCACACCCGCATTCTTTCCACCCGCGAGATAAATCTTTCTCCACATTTCCACCCACGAGATAAACCTATCTTGTTTGGTATCAATTAATATTAGAATTTTTTCGCTACCCAAATCTCTTTAAATTTTTTACATAGCACCATCCCCCAGAGAGCTACCCCAATTTTAAGATTTCTTACCTGTAGCGACTTTTGAGCGTTCTTATAAATTTTCATTATACATGCGATACATCTTGTTAGTCTAAAATTTTACGCAGAATTCGAATCTGTAAACAGATTTGAAATCGTACCACACCCTGCAAAGTTATACCCCTTTAAAGTCTGGAACCTCTAAATTTTGCTCTTTGCTCTATAAGCAAACCTAACAAATAGCTTTCTTCGTCTATCTATTGCATCTTTCGAGATAAACCTATCTTGTTTGGTATCAATTAATATTAGAATTTTCTCAGCTACCCGAATTTCTAGGAATTTTTTAGATTGCACCATCCCCAAGGGAGCTACCCTAATTTTAAGATTTCTTACCTGTAGCGACTTTTGAGCGTTCTTATAAATTTTTTTAGTCATGCGATACATTAAATTAGCTTAGAATTTTACGCAGAATTCGAATCTGTAAACAGATTTGAAATCGGACCACGCCCTGCAAAGTTACACATATACCCTCTGCGAGATAAATCTTTCTCCACATTTCCACCCACGAGATAAACCTACCTTGCTTGGTATCAATCAATATTAGAATTTTTTCAGCTACCCAAATCTCTTTAAATTTTTCACATAGCACCATCCCCCAGAGAGCTACCCCCCATTTTAAGATTTCTTACCTGTAGCGACTTTTGAGCATTCTTATAAATTTTTTATACATGCAATACATCTTGTTAGTCTAGAATTTTATGTAGAATCCGAATCTGTAAACAGATTTAAAATAGACCACCCTTACCATTTACACACACCCTCTAAATTATAAATTTCCTGCGGCTCATACCTAAAGAAAATCTAAAAACTATTCTTAAAACTTTTATTACAGACAATTTTTACTAATACAGTTTAAATTTTGTAAACCACATTTCTAAATACATATTTACAATTTTTTATTCTTAACCTAGAACTTCTCATATCGACTTGTACTTATTAATATTTGTTTCTAAATAGAGCACCTTTTCCAAAGACCAACCGGACCCGCATGTTTCAAATTCCTCTGATTTTGTTCTTATGGTTTCGCTTAAGACCTCGTACATATTTTCCAGATTACTAGAAGACGTTATAACCACATTTTTTGTGTTAAAGGATTTCACATCGGTAGTCTCTTCCGCCATTTTGGTGTAAACGCCGTAGAGTTCGCAATAGACTTTTATTGCTGTATGTTGTATTCTTTTTTCATTTATTAATCGAATAAATCGCTCTTTCTGCTTCCAAAGAAACTCGGACACTTCATCGTCGACACTGGCGTTCTTTATGCGATAGCTAGCCATACGGTTGTTAAACGCTGTACTAACCATTTCTACACCATCGTCGTTAGTAGCGGTAACTGATGCATTTTTATGTCTGTTGCTTCTCAAGTGTGCGGCATACGTAGTTTTTTCCATTTCGAAATCGCATACTTTACACATAATTCGTGGTTGTTTCGTACAAGGCCCTTTAACAGCTGGCGGAACTGAACGTTTACGGCTTAATGACATACCGTGCTGTTTTTCCTTGAGTCGCTGTAAGCTGTCCATTCTCGTAAAAGCGATACCGCAAGACCCACAGTTAAGTACTTTGCTGCGGACGGATGTATAAGCAACCGTCGACGATGTTACACCACGACATTTGTTCTGGTGCCGTTTGAGAGCATTTTCCAGGTATAGGAAGCACTGCAAGAGTTGCACTTAAAACGTTTGCAGATACCATTTTAGTACAAAACAAAATCCGCACTATAGCACTTGACTTGTAAGCGAACTAACTTATAACTAAAAGTTTACTCTTGCGCACCTGCTTTATGTTCCTATAGAATGCAAACCGAAGGTTTCGAAGACACCGAACGAAGTTGAGGATTCAGCGGGAACTAAATGACGTCATAATCCTTGCTGCTCGTCCAATACATTTAGCGCCAATGCATGCACCGGTTCGCATCGTCGATGGTGCGAATGCCGTTAGTAGAAACATCGGAAACGTCTTCCATGTTATACGGATCGCGTGCATATTAAAAATCCAAAGGGTGATAGCACACGCACACAAATTGTGTGCAAGTCGTGCTGTAGAAGATGCAGTGCTACTATAACCAAAAACAAAACCTTTAAACCATTACTAAGAAATACCAACTTGTTGTCTACAGAATACTTACTAATAAAGCAATTTAATTTTAAATAACTTCTACGTCATATTTTAGGAAATGGAGGCTTGAATATTTTCTAAATGAATCACCAAGCGAAAGTATATGCTTAGCAGTATTAAAATTAACCATTAATTTCCAATTTTTACGACCGTGGTTAATTATAGATTAAAATTTAATTTGTTCACGTTCGAGCTTCTCGTAAACTGACATATTTTATAGCAACAATGCGCTGTATAATACATGCATACCCCTTCGCCGCGCTACTGCTATTCTTGTAATTGCTAGAAAAAGTCACTCTCCTTTTTACTGTTAGGACCGATGCAAAGCACCATTTTTTTTTTATACTTTCTATAGCACATCGCGCACTTTTTCGTCTGATAATTAAATTTTGCTTCTGTAGGCTTTTAGACTTTCGCATAGCGGTCGGCCGCACGTAATGATTTCTAGGACCGGTAAGTACTCGATATCGCCCAAATAGAGAATTAGATGCTCGATGTCTGTCAACTTCCGATTCCCTTGTAAAAGGTAGAAAAACTCAGTCAATCATCCATTAAACTTCGACCCGCTCCTGTTCTGATAATTTACAAACATTTTCAAACGACAATGGGCTGAGAATTTTTAAACCTCCGAGGGATCTTTAAGTCGTGATCAATTACACATCCGAGTTATGCGTAAACTAACATATTTTGCAGCAACTGTATAATACATGCATACCCCTTCTCTGCGCTACTGCTATTCTTGTAGTTGCTTGAAAAGTCAGTCGCCCTTTTTACGTAGGGCCGCTAAAAGCACCATTCCATACTTTCTTTATAAGTGTAGCACATCGCGCACTTTTTGTCGGATAATTAAATTTTGTTTATGTAGGCCTTTACACTTTCGCTTATTTAAACATCTAATACGATTGATTAACCACTTTCGATTATTCTAACGGGACCACCATACATCCCGCCGCACCGTTCTTTTGAATCCAACGATCCTATGGGCTTCCGCACACTAACATAACGTATCTTTCCTACTATTTGTTAAACAAAACTACCGGCATCGCCATGTTCGTGGACGTAAGCAGATGTTTGTGGATGTGTACGAGAATATGTAACCATATACATTAACCAGTCTAAGCTATTTTATTTAGTCCACGAAAACTACTGTTTTCTAAACCATAATTAATAATCGTCTTTATAGGTTCCACATTTCTACCGTTACCCAATGACTGGTGCTACGTACATGGAAACTTTAATTTCTTATTGGAGAGAATTTTATTCTCCGCGCACTGCTGCGTAGTTGCATGCCTACCCTTTTGGAGGTATATGCTCGTTATAGGTTGTAAGACCCTCGGTTTTATAACTACAATTCGTGAGACCCCTTTAATCTTTCTAATCGTATCTTTCTCGCCTACAATACAGTAGGACTTAACATTACTACCAACAAATTCTAATACTGGACCCCATTAAATACGTCTTTAATTTTCCTACAACTTTTTTGTTGACAAGTGTTATATTGTATTTATTATACGCTGGGTAGTCACTCTTTTAAGATAAATATATTTTGCTAGGTATCAACTAATATTAAATTTTCTAGGGACCCCAAATCTGTAAATAAATTTTAAATAGGACCACCCCATACAAAGTTATGCCTTTTAAAGACCAAATCACTAATTTTGCCCATCTTTATTTAACTCCATCTTTAAAACCTTTTTTTCCAAGACATATGCCTTTAACCAACCTTTCCCTAGAAATCTAAAACCGCAGTGTCCCGCGAATACCACGTGGAGATAACACGTATACTCTGTCAACCAGGATAGAAGCCGGAAGGATTTGGAAGGTGGGAGAAGAACTTAAAAATTATGGAATCTTAAAACTAATATATACAATAGATTTACAAAATCCATACAAATATAAACAACTATCTTATATCTTTACACCCCATGCGTAGATTGTTGTACTATTAGGAATGATGTACCTTTTGTCATCTTCCCTCGATAAACTAATTTTATTAATAAGCTGCGTGTACAAATCGTATTTTTACTCCGGATACATACGCAGGCAAGTACTCGATACCATCCAAATAAAGAATTGGATGCTTGGTGACTGTTAACATCCGCTTCCCTCGTGTACGCCCAGACACATCCCAGCCCATGAGCACCCTGCGCATGCACACCCCTGCCCATGCGCACCCTGCGCGTACGCACCCTGCCCATGCTCGCTGCCCATGCGCACACCTCTCTGTGCGATGCTATTTCGGGATAACGTCACAGCCTTTTATAAATAAAGAACAATGTTATATACTATTATAAAATGTTTATTCTGACATTATACATAACAATTTTAAAAATATTTAATGCCAAGCATGGAGTCATTTAAACTTAATTTTAATACAAAGTTATACACAGAAGACAGTCCTTTCTTTATGTTTGTTTGCAGTGGTTTTAATTTTATCTAATTTTATTCGCAGCTTAAAATTTAAATCGACACCCAAGTCTTCTATCTCCTTTTCTAACCAATAGTTTGATACATAAAGACCATCTAGGTTTTCGAATTGTAAAATGTACCGAAGTTTACCTCTATATTTAAAGTCTTTGATTCCGCCGACAACCAGATCCATTCCTTCGTGTAATTCTTGCAGCTTGTGACAATCTTTTAATCGCAGCTTTCCACTATATCCTGCATACGTATCTTGTTAGCTTGATCGACTTCTTCTTGTCGGTATTGGAGAAATCCTTTTCCCCCCCCCCCCCCCCCCAAAAAAAAAAAAAAAAAAAAAAATATACAATGTTTAGCGGACCCCTTTGCGTGTGGTGTACGCCAAGGTTACGAAACCCGCATTCCTTAGTTCGTCTTTGTTATCTGCCATTTTGATAAATACGTTTTTAGAATAACCTTTTAAAAAGTATACGGATTTAGTACCATCCTTTTCTGCAAGAACACCTACATAACTAAAGAGTCTTTCTTACTAACCGCAAATGCATACAGCTTTTTTTTTTTTTTTTTTTTTTTTTTTTTTTTTTTTTTTTTTTTTTTTTTTTTTTTTTTTTTTAAAAAAAAAAAAAAAAAAAAAAAAAAAAAAAAAACCAATATTTCGCGTTGCGTACAACCTCTGGGCGAATGTTAGGTGTATTATCAATCCCAATTCCGAAATGACTATTTTTTGGAATTGTAGAATATGGTGTTGCAGATTGTGTAAAATGCGTTAATGTAGCATTTAAATTTTATTTTATTGGCGTTTTCCCTCATATCCCAATATTTGGGAAATTAAACCTAAAAGTCTTTATAAAATTTCCCCCCTGTTACAACTTAATTTAACCTCAATTTCTTTTACCTTACCCCAAACCGGGCGTAGCTTTTCACAACAGCACATTTTGTACTTAAGCCCCCATTTGCGGCCAAGCTTTGGGTTAAAGTTTTCTTTTCCAATAACAACAATTCTTTAAGTTTAACCCCTTCGCCCAATTAACCATTTATTTGCCCCCAATTCCTTTAACTTAGCCAAATAAGCAATGTTCCTTTAACTACATCTTACACTAAAATTCCCAAGTTTTTAACCAGGACTTGTTAAATCTGAACCATTTTTCTTAATTTCAATTGACCGTTAAACACCACCTGTTTTTCATTATTAAATTTCCCTTTAACGCCCTTTGCAAAAGTTATGTGAGTTAAAAACACATTTTCCCCTAAACGAAAATTGGTTCATCCCAAAAGATAATTTAACCTTTTCAGTTGTTATTCTTTTCCAAAAATTCCAAAACACTGTCCACTTTGTAGGAAACAATAGTTTGGAATTTTAAATGTTGATCTTTTTTAAAAAATTTCTTCTACCAAATTTTTATTTGTTTCCAACCCTAACACCATGCCTAAACAAATCTTAAACTTCCAAACTACCCAAAATCTTTTAATAAAACCTTTTGTTCGTGTTTGGCGCAGAAACGCAAAATTTTAACCAAATATTCACTCAAAAGGGTGTTCCACCACAATCTTTCGCCTTCGCAACAAATTACCAAACTGTTACCAATATTTTCACATTTTTCAGCCTTAAATCCTTTTTGGTTTCACTTTTCCAAGAATTAAACGTTTCACCGGGAACGTCATTTTACCGTTCTAACTTTCAAATTAAATGACCTTTTCCTCAATAAATCTTCCAATAGTCAATTTTTTTCAACCTTAAGCCGCAGGGCCAGAAAAACCAATTAGGTAATTAGGAAATTGCCTTTCAAGCACAATGGCCATGACCACAGACCATAAACATGCCAGCCTGACCAATGGCAACATTAACCAGTTAATTTTTCTTTCATTAAACCCCATTCCCAATAAGTTTTATGGTTTCCATAAACCAATTGGACATTTATGAAAAAATCCTTTCTTTATGTTTGTTTGCAGTGGTTTTAATTTTATCTAATTTTATTCGCAGCTTAAAATTTAAATCGACACCCAAGTCTTCTATCTCCTTTTCTAACCAATAGTTTGATACATAAAGACCATCTAGGTTTTCGAATTGTAAAATGTACCGAAGTTTGCCTCTATATTTAAAGTCTTTGATTCCGCCGACAACCAGATCCATTCCTTCGTGTAATTCTTGCAGCTTGTGACAATCTTTTAATCGCAGCTTTCCACTATATCCTGCATACGTATCTTGTTAGCTTGATCGACTTCTTCTTGTCGGTATTGGAGAAATCCTTTTCTCCCACACACCGTTGTGTAGTTGCATATCCACCACTTTTGGAAATATATGGTTGTTATAGGTTGTAAGACCCTCGGTTTTAAATGATCCGAAAGGTTCTTTACTAGGCAAATATACAATGTTTAGCGGACCCCTTTGCGTGTGGTGTACGCCATGGTTACGAAACCCGCATTCCTTAGTTCGTCTTTATTATCTGCCATTTTGATAAATACGTTTTTAGAATAACCTTTTAAAAAGTATATGGATTTAGTACCATCCTTTTCTGCAAGAACACCTACATAACTAAAGAGTCTTTCTTACTAACCGCAAATGCATACAGCTTGTACAACCCGGATGTATCTAAGTCAGTCCATCGACACATAAAATAATCTTTTAATTCTTCCTCATTTTCTCTAATAAGATGTTCTTTGTCTAACAAATCTTTGTATTGTTCGCGTATTGTCGCAGTGTTTCCCTTGTAGTCCAATTTTCGCCTTTTTGCATCCATTTCCTCTAATTCCAGTTGTCTTTTCCTTCCACTTACAGCGTATGGCATGCATAATGGGACAATTTCCTTTAGCGTAAACGGATAGAGTTTACTACCAATATTTGCGCGTTGTCGTACAACCTCTGGGCGAATGTTAGGTGTATTTATCAATCCCAATTCCGAAATGACTATTTTTTTTGGAATTGTAGAATATGGTGTTGCAGATTGTGTAAAATATGTACTACCTGCTTTAATGTAGCACTTGTGTAAGATTTTTATTTTATCTTGGCTGTCTTCCTCCTCTACTATCTCCAAATAATTTACGGGTAAATAGTTAAAACTAAAAGCCGAAAGCACATACTTTATCAATGTTTCCTTTCTTTTGGTTTTCGGACAACTTAATTTGCAAGCCCGTCAATTTCTTTGTATTACCATTACCCCAATACACGTACTGTAGCAGGTTATTATACACTAAACAGCAGCTATTTTGTAGCTTGTCCGATAGCTTACTCCACATTTTGGCAAGTGGTACCGAGTACATTGGCGCCTTTAGGAAGTATAACTACTATCTTCCAATAACGTTTTTTTTTTTTTTTTTTTTTTTTTTTTTTTTTTTTTTTTTTTTTTTTTTTTTTTTTTTTTTTTTAAACAATCAATCTACAGTTTTATCGTTGTCAACTATAATATTACACTTTTCTTCGTATTCGCCCTTATAGCAAAAGTTATGGTTTGTAGTTAAATAATTACACATCTCCATCTTGCTAAATATACCGCAAAATCTTGGGTTACATCCATGTCAAAAGATAGAAATAATCTTTTCGATTCGTCTAATTATCTGGTGTTCCTCAATAAAGTTTCCAACTAACATCTGCTAGTTCCACTTTGTATGGAACACATATAGGATTTTGGAATTTTTATTAATGCATTCGAGGTCTTCTTTTCCGATAATTTCTTTTACTCTCTGACCCATCTTGTTAGTGCTTTCCAGAAAACGAGCTTAGCTTTAACACCATGCCTAGCGGAAACAAATCGTTCAAACTTTCTTCGTAGATAGCTAATGCACCAAAAAAAAAAAAAAAAAAAAAAAAAAAAAAAAAAATACGACCAGATTAATTGTTGAATTTTTTCTGTCCAGCCATAACCCAAATCGGCTTATTTTCGGTTTCACTTATTCCCAAGATTGAAACGTAATCCCTGAGACGCCTCATGTTTCCGTTCCTAGCTCTATCCGAATACAAATTGATACCAAAAATTGCCTTTGTTTCACAGAGTGGGACGTATATTGCCGAAGATAGTCAAATATGTTGTTATCCCACCTAAGCCGACAGGAATGCCGCATCGGACAATATCCGGATATATGTAGGATGTTAAGAGTGAAATTGCTTCCACATGACCATATGACCACATGACCAATGACCCGCCCCGACCCAACATTAAACCTTATTAACCTAGCCACATGAACATAACCATAATGACCTAATTGCTTTTAATGAGCTCATTAAAACCCAATTAGCACTAATTTTTTTAATGAGTTTCCATTAAAAACCAAGTGGTAGGCCTAGGTTAGGTAGGAAATTAATAGGTCATAGGGTAGGCGCGGCATTGGTCATAACCTATTCATTAATTGGGCAATTTCACCAACTTAACATCCTACATATATCCGGATATATGTCGATGCGCATCCTGTCGGCTTAGGTCGGATAACAACATATTTGACTATCTTCGGCAATATACGTCCCCACTCTGTAGAATACATAAGAGAACAATTTTTCGTATTCAATTTAGTATTCGATAGTAGCTAGAACGGTAAACATGAGCGTCTCCAAGGTGATTAACGTTTCTCAACTTCTTGGGAATAAAGTGAAACCGACAAATGAGCGATTTGGATTATGGCTGTTGACAGAAAATATGTGCAACAATAATCTGGTAACAGATATTGGTAATATTTGTTATGTCGAAGGCGAACAGATGCTGACTGGTGGACTACACACCCAATTACAGAACCATTTTGTGACAATATAATGTTGGTTAAAATTTGCGACTTTTCTGACCCGAACAAACATCTGCAAACAAAAGGATGTTTATCCTAAAAAAGAAATTTGTGGTGCATTTAACAGCTATCTACGAAGAAAGTTTAACGATTTGTTTCCGCTAGGCATGGTGTTAAAGCTAAGCCCGTTTTCTCTGGAAAGCACTAACAAGATGGGCCAGAGAGTAAAAGAAATTATCGGAAAAGAAGACCTCGAATGCATTAATAAAAATTCCAAAATCCTATATGTGTTCCATACAAAGTGGAACTAGCAAATGTTAAGTTGGAAACTTTATTGGAGGAACTACCAGATATATTAGACGAAGTCGAAAAGATTATTTCTATCTTTTGACATGGATGTAACCCAAGATTTTGCGGGCATATTTAGCAAGATGGAGATGTGTAATTATTTAACTACAAACCATAACTTTTGCTATAAGGGCGAATACGAAGAAAAGTGTAATATTATAGTTGACAACGATAAAACTGAGAATTGATTGTTTAACATGGCTAACAACCAATGCAAGAATTAAGATATACAACAAATTTGTGTCAGATAACAAGTCCTGGTGTTAATAAACAACTTGGCAATCATATACTAGATTTTTACGTTGTCCAGATGTACGTTTAAGGGAAACATTTGCGTCTACTTTGGCAAAGAACATGGTATTACGCGATTGAAGCGTAATAACAATTGCAATGAATATGTAGTCGGAACGTGTATAATCCCTTAAAAGACTGTTTAACGTTATTGGAAGATAGTGTTATACTCCTAAAGGCGCCAATGTACTCGGTACCACTTGCCAAAATGTGGGTTAAGTATCGGACAAGCTACAAAATAGCTGCTGTTTAGTGTATAATAACCTGCTACAGTACGTGTATTAGGGGTTTCCAATTAAAAATTGACGGGCTTCAATTTGTTTCCGAAAACCAAAATAGGAAATTTGATAAAGTATGTGCTTTCGGCTTTTAGTTTTAACTATTTACCCGTAAATTATTTGGAGATTAGAGAGGAAGACTCCAAGATAAAATAAATCTTACACAAGTGCTACATTAAAGCAGGTAGTACATATTTTACACAATCTGCAACACCATATTCTACAATTCCAAAAGAAATAGTCATTTCGGAATTGGGATTGATAAATACACCTAACATTCGCCCAGAGGTTGTACGTCAACGCGAAAATATTGGTAGTAAACTCTATCCGTTTACGCTAAAGGAAATTGTCCCATTATGATGCCATACGCTGTAAGTGGAAGGAAAAGACAACTGGAATTAGAGGAAATGGATGCAAAAGGCGAAAATTGACTAATGGAAAACACTGCGACAATACGCGAACAATAAAGAGTTAACAAAGGAGATCTTATTAGTAACCGTTAGAATTAAAAGATTATTTTATGTGAATGGACTGACTTAGATACATCCGGTTGTACAAGTGTATGCATTTGCGGTTAGTAAGAAAGACTCTTTAGTTATGTAGGTGTTCTTGCAGGAAAGGATGGTACTAAATCCGTATACCTTTAAAAGGTTATTCTAAAACGTATTTATCAAAATGGCAGATACCAAATGACATTAATGAATTCGGGTTTCGTAACCCTTAGCGTACATTGCTTTTAATGAGTTTCCTAAACATTGATATTTGCCTAGGTTAGAAACTTTCGGATCATTTAATACAGGGTCTTCAACCTATAACAACATATATTCCCTAAAGTGGTGGATATGCAACTACACGGTGTGGGAGAAAAGATTTCCTCCAATACCGACAAGAAGAAGTCGATCAAGCTAACAAGATACGTATGCAGGATATAGTGGAAAGCTGCGATTAAAAGATTGTCAAGCTGCAAGAATTACAGAGATGGATCTGGTTGTCGGCGGAATCAAAGACTTTAAATATAGAGGCAAACTTGTACATTTTACAATTCGAAAACCTAGACGGTCTTTATGTATCAAACTATTGGTTAGAAAAGGAGATAGAAGACTTGGGTGTCGATTTAAATTTTAAGCTGCGAATAAAATTAGATAAAATTAAAACCACTGCAAACAAACATAAAGAAAGGACTGTCTTCTGTGTATAACTTTGTATTAAAATTAAGTTTAAATGACTCCATGCTTGGCATTGAATATTTAAATTGTTATGTATAATGTCAGAATAAACATTTTATAATAGTATATAACATTGTTCTTTATTTATAAAAGGCTGTGACGTTATCCATGAAATAGCATCGCACAAAGAGGTTGTGGCATTTACAGGTCTACACGCAGGTTTGACGTTTGTTCGCTGGATGCTGCAAGGGGTGCTCATGGGCTGGGATGTGTCTGGGCGTACACGAGGGAAGCGGATGTTAACAGTCACCAAGCATCCAATTCTTTATTTGGATGGTATCGAGTACTTGCCTGCGTATGTATCCGGAGTAAAAATACGATTTGTACACGCAGCTTATTAATAAAATTAGTTTATCGAGGGAAGATGACAAAAGGTACATCATTCCTAATAGTACAACAATCTACGCATGGGGTGTAAAGATATAAGATAGTTGTTTATATTTGTATGGATTTTGTAAATCTATTGTATATATTAGTTTTAAGATTCCATAATTTTTAAGTTCTTCTCCACCTTCCAAATCCTTCCGGCTTCTATCCTGGTTGACAGAGTATACGTGTTATCTCCACGTGGTATTCGCGGGACACTGCGGTTTTAGATTTCTGGGAGATGGTTGGTTAAAGCATATGTCTTGGTAGCGAAAAAGGTTTTAAAGATGGAGTTAAATAAAGATGGACAAAAAGTGATTTGGGTCTTTAAAACGCATAACTTTGTATGGGTGGTCCTATTTAAAATCTATTTACAGATTTGGGGTCCCTAGAAAATTTAATATTAGTTGATACCTAGCAAAATATATTTATCTTAAAAGAGTGACTACCCAGCGTATAATAAATACAATATAACACTTGTCAACAAAAAGTTGTAGGAAAATTAAAGACGTATTTAATGGGGGTCCAGTATTAGAATTTGTTGGTAGTAATGTTAAGTCCTACTGTATTGTAGGCGAGAAAGATACGATTAAAAGATTAAAGGGTCTCACGAATTGTAGTTAAGTAAAACCGAGGGTCTTACAACCTATAACGAGCATATACCTCCAAAAGGGGTAGGCATGCAACTACGCAGCAGTGCGCGGAGAATAAGAATTCTCCAATAAGAAATTAAAGTTTCCATGTACGTAGCACCAGTCATTGGGTAACGGTAGAAATGTGGAACCTATAAAGACGATTATTAATTATGGTTTAGAAAATAGTAGTTTTCGTGGACTAAATAAAATAGTTTAGACTGGTTAATGTATATGGTTACATATTCTCGTACACATCCACAAACATCTGTTTACGTCCACAATGGCGATACCGGTAGTTTTTGTTTAACAAATAGTAGGAAAGATACGTTAGGTGTTAGTGTGGAAGCCCATAGGATCGTTGGATTCAAAAAGAACGGTGCGGCGGGATGTATGGTGGTCTCCCGTTAGAATAATCGAAAGTGGTTAATCAATCGTATTAGATGTTTAAATAAGCGAAAGTGTAAAGGCCTACATAAACAAAATTTAATTATCCGACAAAAAGTGCGCGATGTGCTACACTTATAAAGAAAGTATGGAATGGTGCTTTTAGCGGCCCTAGCAGTAAAAGGGCGACTGACTTTTCAAGCAACTACAAGAATAGCAGTAGCGCAGAGAAGGGGTATGCATGTATTATACAGTTGCTGCAAAATATGTTAGTTTACGCGTAAGCTCGGATGTGTAATTGATCACGACTTAAAGATCCTCGGAGGTTTAAAAATTCTCAGCCCATTGTCGTTTGAAAAATGTTTGTAAATTATCAGAACAGGATCGGGTCGAAGTTTAAGTTAGATGGATGATTGACTGAGTTTTTCTACCTTTACGAGGGAATCGGAAGTTGACAGACATCGAGCATCTAATTCTCTATTTGGGACGATATCGAGTACTTACCGGTTCTAGAAATCATTACGTGCGGCCGACCACTATGCGAAAGTCTAAAAGCCTACAGAAGCAAAATTTAATTATCAGACGAAAAAGTGCGCGATGTGCTATAGAAAGTATAAAAAATGGTGCTTTGCATCGGTCCTAACAGTAAAAAGGAGAGTGACTTTTTCTAGCAATTACAAGAATAGCAGTAGCGCGGCGAAGGGGTATGCATGTATTATACAGCGCATTGTTGCTATAAAATATGTCAGTTTACGAGAAGCTCGAACGTGAACAAATTAAATTTTAATCTATAATTAACCACGGTCGTAAAATGGAAATTAATGGTTAATTTTAATACCGCTAAGCATATACTTTCGCTTGGTGATTCATTTGAAAATATTCAAGCCTCCATTTCCTAAAATATGACGTAGAAGTTATTTAAAATTAAATTGTTTATTAGTAAGTATCCTGTAGACAACAAGTTGGTATTTCCTTAGTAATGGTTTAAAGTGTTTTTGGTTATAGTAGCACTGCATCTTCTACAGCACGACTTGCACACAATTTGTGTGCGTGTGCTATCACCCTTTGGATTTTTAATATGCACGCGATCCGTATAACATGGAAGACGTTTCCGATGTTTCTACTAACGGCATTCGCACCATCGACGATGCGAACCGGTGCATGCATTGGTGCTAAATGTATTGGACGAGCAGCAAGGATTATGACGTCATTTAGTTCCCGCTGAATCCTCAACTTCGTTCGGTGTCTTCGAAACCTTCGGTTTGCATTCTATAAGAAACATAAAGCAGGTGCGCAAGAGTAAACTTTTAGTTATAAGTTAGTTCGCTTACAAGTCAAGTCTATAGTGCGGATTTTGTTTTGTACTAAAATGGTATCTGCAAACGTTTTTAATGCAACCTGCGGTGCTTCCTATACCTGGAAAATGCTCAAACGGCACCAGAACAAATGTCGTGGTGTAACATCGTCGACGGTTGCTTATACATCCGTCCGCAGCAAAGTACTTAAACTGTGGGTCTTGCGGTATCGCTTTTACGAGAATGGACAACTTACAGCGACACAAGGAAAACAGCACGGTATGTCATTAAGCCGTAAACGTTCAGCTCCGCCAGCTGTTAAAGGGCCTTGTACGAAACAACCACGAATTATGTGTAAAGTATGCGATTTCGAAATGGAAAAACTACGTATGCCGCACACTTGAGAGCAACAGACATAAAATGCATCAGTTACCGCTACTAACGACGATGGTGTAGAAATGGTTAGTACAGCGTTTAACAACCGTATGGCTAGCTATCGCATAAAGAACGCCAGTGTCGACGATGGAGTGTCCGAGTTTCTTTGGAAGCAGAAAGAGCGATTTATTCGATTAATAAATGAAAAAAGAATACAACATACAGCAATAAAAGTCTATTGCGAACTCTACGGCGTTTACACCAAAATGGGGGAAGAGACTACCGATGTGAAATCCTTTAACACAAAAAATGTGGTTATAACGTCTTCTAGTAATCTGGAAAATATGTACGAGGTCTTAAGCGAAACCATAAGAACAAAATCAGAGGAATTTGAAACATGCGGGTCCGGTTGGTCTTTGGAAAAGGTGCTCTATTTAGAAATAAATATTAATAAGTACAAGTCGATATGAGAAGTTCTAGGTTAAGAATAAAAAATTGTAAATATGTATTTAGAAATGTGGTTTACAAAATTTGAACTGTATTAGTAAAAATTGTCTGTAATAAAAGTTTTAAGAATAGTTTTAGATTTTCTTTTAGGTATGAGCCGCAGGAAATTTATAATTTAGAGGTGTGTGTAAAATGGTAAGGGTGGCCCTATTTTAAATCTGTTTACAGATTCGGATTCTACATAAAATTCTAGACTAACAAGATGTATTGCATGTATAAAAAATTTATAAGAACGCTCAAAAGTCGCTACAGGTAAGAAATCTTAAAATGGTGGGTAGCTCTCTGGGGGATGGTGCTATGTGAAAAATTTAAAGAGATTTGGGTAGCTGAGAAAATTCTAATATTGATTGATACCAAGCAAGGTAGGTTTATCTCGTGGGTGGAAATGTGGAGAAAGATTTATCTCGCAGAGGGTATATGTGTAACTTTGCAGGGCGTGGTCCGATTTTAAATCTGTTTACAGATTCGAATTCTGTGTAAAATTCTAAGCTAATTTAATGTATCGCATGACTAAAAAAATTTATAAGAACGCTCAAAAGTCGCTACAGGTAAGAAATCTTAAAATTAGGGTAACTCCCTTGGGGATGGTGCAATCTAAAAAATTCCTAGAAATTCGGGTAGCTGAGAAAATTCTAATATTAATTGATACCAAACAAGATAGGTTTATTTCGAAAGATGCAATAGATAGACGAAGAAAACTATTTGTTAGGTTTGCTTATAGAGCAAAGAGCAAAATTTAGAGGTTCCAGACTTTAAAGGGGTATAACTTTGCAGGGTGTGGTCCGATTTCAAATCTGTTTACAGATTCGAATTCTGTGTAAAATTCTAGACTAACAAGATGTATCGCATGTATAAAGAAAATTTATAAGAACGCTCAAAAGTCGCTACAGGTAAGAAATCTTAAAATTGGGGTAGCTCTCTGGGGGATGGTGCTATGTGAAAAATTTAAAGAGATTTGGGTAGCTGAGAAAATTCTAATATTAATCGATACCAAACAAGATAGGTTTATCTCGTGGGTGGAAATGTGGAGAAAGATTTATCTCGCGGGTGGAAAGAATGCGGGTGTGATGTAATCAAAATGGTTGTGGGGGTGTCCGAGCAAGGAGGAGAGCAAGGAGGAGCCAGGCGGAGATTCCTAAAAAATAAGACTTTATAGTGGGTTTTTACATGTAAATTTGGTCCAGATGTGGGTGCAAATGTGGATGCTGGTGCAAATGTGGGTCTGATTCGTCACTAAATGGTCTACTGAACTGTCATCCTACTACTAATGGCAACCAAATTTCCTCTGTTTCTAGTTCTACGTTCTCTTTTGGGTCTCCTTCACGAGTTGAGCCCATACTTCACATTAGTGACTTACAGGTAGCAACTCAAGAGTTTGTTCCTGCTTTCTTAAATGATTCTACCAAAAAAATTTCTGTCGTGTCTGCAATAACAGATGTAGTTGAAGTGACGATAACTTTTAATACTGACAGAGAAGATCCTGTTGAAATTAGTGAACCCGTATCTATGATGCCTGTTGCGGTTGTTGTCAAAATTTTACTTGATCCTGTTTCTTGATCTGCTGTTGTCGAAAAAGCAGTTCCTATTGTGGCTGAAGTTCTGCCTGCTTCTATTCCTTTATTTGACGTTGATGAATTTCTACTTGATTCTGCCCCTTTATCAAATGTTGTTGAAATTCTAACTTGATTCTGTTCCTTTATCTAAGGTTGATGAAAATCTACTTGATTCTGACCTGTTATCTAACGTTGACGAAGTTCTACCTGATTCTGTTCTTTTGTGTAATGTTACTGAAGTGTTATCGAATTCTGTTCCTCTTCCTGAGGTTGACACTCCTACAGCCAATACTGTTTTCTTTCCTATCGTCGATACTCTGACAGCCAATGCTGATCTTTTTTCTATCATTGACTCTCCTATAAACGATACTAAAAGCAAAATGGTTCCTCCCATTACGCCTACTGAATTTCCTAAACTACTACTACTTCCACCCTTTCCACCACCACCTCAACCGCGTGCTACAACTACTACACCCTCTGTTAATCCTGTGTTGCGGAAGTCCAACCAATGCTACCCCCCGTTCCGGTATTTCAACTAAAGAAACAGATTAACAAAAGAAATAAGATGAAAAAAGCATACTATATTGCTTCCGAATCCAAAGATTGTTGGTCGACAAAACCCTAATGTCCTTGATGTTGCATCGTTTTCCTTCTGGCGATGCAAACGTCTTAAGCCCCATTATTAGTCCTCTACGTTCTCAATTTTTATGCTGACTCCACCCTTAGTTAGGACTTGATTTTTGGACTTTACGATTTCTAGTTTTCTAATGATTTTATTGTTCCGATTGGTATTATTTCTCTTCCTTTGTTATTGTTTCTCGTACTTACCTAACCCCGTGTGGGTCCGGGATTACAATATTCCCACGGTACGACCTGTCTGTCGTAAGAGCCGACTAAAGCGGTCCAACACATACACACACACTTCATACACACACACATTTCTGTTTGCTTCTCCTTTCTTTCGTTCTCTCCTTGTACCCAAATCCCGTGTGGGTCCAGGATTAGAATATTCCCACGGTACGACCTGCCTGTCATAAGAGGCGACTAAAGCGGTCCAACACATACACACACACACACACACACACACACACACATACACACTCGCTCATCCTCACACACATACATATTTTAGGTTGTTTCTTTTTCTTTAGTTTTGGTACTACTTACCTATAGTTTTATATTTAGGTTAAAGTTTTTTTATTTTTTAGTTTATCTTCTGCGTTCTTTTTGGTCTACCTTCCTTTCCCTATCCCTCTGCTGGTTTTCTTACTACTAGTTCTCTTACGAACTTAGTTAAAAATTTTCGATCTGCTTCCTGTGGTAGGTGCTTTCTAGATCTTTTTCTTTTCTTCGTAAACCACGGCTTAGTCGACTTTTAGGCCTAGTCAGCTATTCTTTTCTTTCGTTGTTCGTTTAATACGATTCCTTGTTACCACAGCTTGAAGTATCTCAACTTTTCTATCCAACATTCTTGTTGTTCTCTTGCATACTTTGTGACTTAACAGTTATTGTCTCGTATTGGTTTGTTCTGTTGATTTTCCTCCTTAATCCTTTTCTTACTTTGGGTTTTTCGCGAGAAACCAATTTCTTTTCTTGAGGCGTAAAACTTTACTGTTTCTTTACTAGAGATATCCATCCTTTGACGACTTTTTGCAGTGCTAGACTATTTCCATCTTTGTCTTCGATGATTGCTACCGTATACCTTTCCTTTTCCTATATCCTTTACACTTCTTGACTTGGACCGGTGTACTTGTCCTTCAAGCCGGATAAAAACCTTTCTGTTAGTTCTTGGGTTTTTTTGTAGTTTTGTAAGATTTTTTTTATTTTATCCAATTAGTTGTTACCTAGATTTAAGGTCTGGAACGAAAGAAACGTTGCCTGTTTGTACCGCGGCTAGTCAGAAGCATAAACGGTCGGGTTCTGAAAGCAAGATGGTACTGATATTTTGTTGGGCGCCAAGGCGGGCTCCGCGTAAAAAGGCAACTATAATATAAAACCAACCTTACCTGCCTAATTGGCTGATCCAGGATCCAGGACTAATATTACTGTAAATATTGCGTGAGCTTCAGGTTTATGAGAATTACGATTAATATTTCCACACGCTATGTAAATATGTATATATTTGAAACATTCAAATTAACACTGATTGAAGGGAAACAGCTGATTGCACCTGCAACTCCTTATAAGTCGCATACAGTTAAAACCAGTACTACGGGGTTGGTTTGCGCAAAACAACACTTTGTATATAGTAAAATGTATATAGGAAAATTACCACTATAAGCCCTTTCAACTGCTTTAACAGTGATAATGGAACAAAGTGAAAATATTATTTTTATATATCAAAATTTAGTTAGTTGCAAAGTAAACAACTAAGTCCGTCGGAGTATTCTTTATTCTTCCCAGGCCACTTACGAGAAAAAAAGGATACCTTAATACATACTGCTGTAGTGTTTTGCACTCTGCATGTAGCACTTGTCCCTTGCTGATGATATGTAACTAAACGATTAGTGTACAAATGAATAACAAGAAATGTAACACCTGGATAAAACCTGTATCTGCTGTACGTGCACCAAAAATACAACAAAGGCAATTCCAATAAAGGAAAACCAAAACGAAAACCATAACCAAGAAAATACCAGAGAAGAGAATAAACAAATACATAAACCAGCAAATAAAAACCCTAAAAGCATAAAATTGATTAGTGCTCAGGCAATTATACTAGCAAACTTACAACGCTAACTAGCGTAAGGGTTTAATAATATTTTTATAGCGACGCTATCTTCAAGCACACGCTAACCCTTGGATAACAAAAACGTGTAGGTCACTTCACAAAGCGCATTCAAGACGAACCAGGTCTAATCAAGAATGTCTTAATTCGTATTCCTGTTTATCAACAATTATCACACATCTGTCGGACAGATGATATCGCCTTGTATTTAATATTAAATGCTTGGCCCTGAATCAATATCCTTTTACAAATAAATTGTTACGTTTAATCAAGTTACGTTATATACAGTGAGAGTCATTGTAACGTAACAAATTGACCGTTACAACTTTTCCCTTCCTAAATTTAACCATCTCCCAAAAAAAAAATCATTAGAAACTCCAACTCAAAGAAAATGCAACTATACCTAACTACCCTCAATCAAAGGATCCAAACTATGATCAATTTTTATGTTCTTAATATGCCAGTTGCCTAAATTTTGTCCAGAATGAAAATCGGATAACTGATAGACATTAGGCGAAATTTTTTTCTTCACATGACACAAATTAAACTTTGGGTTAAGCTTAGATGCAATGAAGTCCGAAGCTTTAGACAATGTAAAATTTCTTTTCCACACAACTTGACCAACATTTAACTGTAATGGTCGATGCCTCAAATTGTACCAATGAGCACTTTTTTCGTAGGCGGCTGCTAACCTCTTTTTAACCATCGGACATAAATCGCAAATAGATTTTAAATGATCCGTGATCGGAATCCGATCCTTAAAATCAAACGGGTCTTTCTTATTGATTTCTATCCCTCTAAACATGTCCCCCAACAAATAAACTTCCCGTCCAAAATTTAAATAAGAAGGGCTAAACCCGGTGACTTCGTGACCGGCGTTACAAAGCGCAAACCCAAAAGCCGGAAGTTGAACGTCCCAAAAAAAAGAAAGAAAACCAATAATAATAATAATAATAAAATAAGTATACCAAAAACTCTAATATGCACAACGAACACACCACTAAAACAATCACTGTCCCACCTTCTACGCGCGAAAAATCGGGAACAAACGAAACAAATAAATAACAACAAACTAAATCAGGAAACCTCATTAATTTAAATAAGTGTAATAAATAAAGAAATAATAAAATATAGTGAAACCGTGCATCCCCCCAGGACTTAAAAGTGAAGCGATAGTGATTGTGATCACCCCAGAACGTTTAGTGCATATCCACCAGGACTTTATCAGTGCATATTCAACTCCCCCATAAAAATAGAAAACCAATAGATGTAGGTAGACGACCAGATCTTCGGATGCTGGAGAAATTTATATTGGAGGTAAAAATAAAATTGTGGCGGCTGTACTCGCATGAGCATTGATTTGTGATTTTAAACAGATTTTGAAATAATCTAACAAGCACGTTTTTGTGTAATGGCGCTAGTCGATATAATGCTCATGCGAGTGCACCTGATAATGTATTTGCTTTTGCTAATATATGCACTGTTACATGCTTTTGCTTATTCAGATTTATTTATATATTTATTATATGTTTGTTTATATATTTATATTATATTTATATTTATTTTTACACTTATAATTTTGCCTGCATTGTATTGTTTTGTGGCTTGATTTGATTTGTTTGACGTTCTGTCGCCAATTTTTGGTCGCAGTATATATAGAAAAGAAGTTGTATATATAATTTGTCAGTTAGGGAATGATAGGGAACGTTAGGGACAAATTTAAGATAAAATACTTAGATCAGCGAGGACGATTTGTAAATCTATAAAGCAGACAAAATAACTGGAATCACTATTAATACATTTGGCAAATGCTTAGAAATTTGAATCCATTTTAAATTAGCTAGCCAGATTTGGATAGTTTTAAGTCGACCCTTCAGGTCGCACTGGTAGGCAGAGCCGGCGTCTGCTATCCGGTATTACGGATCCCTCCCCCTTTCATTTTTGCTCGTCTTGTTGATTGGGCACACTCCAAAGTCAACGCTAGGGATATCCTTATTTAAACCCTGTTTTAGTTTTTGTTTCAGTTTGTTAGATTTTTATTTAGATTTTATTTAGGGTGGATTAATTATGAAGTTAGAATTAATAAGAAGCACGTTTATTTTTCGCGTTTAAACCCAATGTAGTACCTCCGAGTGGAGCATTGGGGATGTGGCCGCAAGTATAGCAGCCCTAATTCAAATTATAATGCTGCTTCTAATATTCCTAGAAATTCCCCTTCTAAAATAAGTTTGTCCATCGTTTCCCTACTATACTATATCCATGATTATATCTCTGTTTCTCACTCGTGTTCATACGTTTCTACTCCGTCCTTGTCCCTTCATGACAGTAGCTTCCCTCCAATACTAGCCTTATAATTAAAAATCGATATCTTAAACAAACATAATGCTTCTTTGTCCTACTTATGTGTTTTCTGTTGCCTTCGTTGTATATTGACTACGCTAACTCTCAACGGTCTTTTCCTTCTTGTAACATGTTAAAGCTTGTTTATCGTACGTGTTATCTTGAAATATCTTCCCCTTTATTATGCTTTAAAACGTTTTTTGGTTTTAGCCTTGAAAATAATAATCCTATTTCTAACGAATATGCAAAGCTTTTATGTTTTCGTATGCTACACTAAATAAAATTAAAAATGGAATTTTTGCCTTGTTGTTTTTAATAAACATTGCCCTATCTTAAAATAAATATTATGCTACGTTATTCCTAAATAAATATAACTAAAATTAAATTAACCCTACATTATTATACGTTGACTAAAAGCTCCAAATTAGTTACTTTTCTAAAATACCCTAATTATATAAAATGCCTAACTTGATTTTCTTATAAGTTGTTACTCTAACCCCAAGCTTGATCTATGTATTTACGATTAGCTACAAATTACGCGATTATATATATATATATATATATATATATATATATATATTATGTATATATATATATATATATATATATATATATGTGTAATTAGTATATTTTGACGTGAATAGAGGTCACGAGAGTCATTGAAACCCCAATTCTAAAAATAAATTCCACCAAAATATGATATAATCAGGAAAAGTAAAAATTTCCGTGGATTCATGGTTACACCCTGTAAATTACAAGCGCACTTTTATTCATTAAAGTGCCATGCAAAAACGCAAATTGCGCGTGTATAAATAATCACCCTGTATTATATAAGTGTATTGTAAAAAAATAGCAAGTAACGTAAGCCGTATATGTAAAAATAATTAATTGTAAGATCCCGTAAAACGCATTAAATGCAAACGTAGAAATCGATAGTTTTAAGATACATACTAAGTCACTTATTTTACTTTTTAATTATCAATACATTTTTGATAAAAATACATTTCATTTGCTGTAAATAGCATAAAAGAGTAATAGCTTTACGCGTTTAGTTTAAGAAACTACAAGGGTCGTTCAATAAGTCCTTAAAAAAAGTAGAAAAAACATTGTTTTGGGTAGATTTCTTTTATTTTTCAACATAATCTTCCTTCAGCTCTATACATTTTCTAAGCGTTTTTTCAAATTTTTTATTCGACCTAAAAATTGAATTTCGGAAGCTCCTCAAAATAGGCATATGTTTGGGCGATGACCTTCTCGTTCGGCATAAACCTTTGTGCCCCAAGCTATTTCTTCAAATTGGGAAATAAGAAAAAGTCACTGGGGGCCAAATCTGGCGAATGCGGCGGATGTTGCAATAATTGGAACTCTAATTCCATAATTTTGGCCATCGCAACTGCGCAGGTGTGCACCCGTGCATTGTCTTGATGAAAGAAAATCTTCTTCCGTTTCAAATGAAAACGTTTATCTTTGATTTCTTTGCTTAGCAGGTCCAATAACGATGCATAATACTCTCCTGTTATCGTTTTTACTTTTTCCAAGTAATCGATGTAGATGATTCCGCGTGCACCCCAAAAGACTGTGACCATAACCTCGCCGGCCGATTTCACCGTCTTCGCTTCCTTCGGAGCCCGTCCGCCTTCAAAAATTTACTGTATTGACTGTTCTTTTGTCTCTGTAGTGTAGTAATGTACCCATGTTTCGATAGCAGTTATGCGTCGACGCAGAAAGTCCTCAGGATTGCGACGGAAAAGCGCCAAAATAGCCTCAGAATTGACCACAGGATTGCGTTTATTCTCCACTGTGAGCAAACGCGGCACCCATTTTGCCGAATTTTTTTTCGCAGCCAATTTTTCGTGCAAAATTGAAGCGACTGTGTCTTGCGATATACCTGTGGCCTCAACTATTTCGCGCACTTTTATTCTTTGATCATTTAAAATCATACCATGGATTTTGTCAATCATTTTGAGGGTAGACACTTCCACAGGGTGTACCCTTTGTGGATGTATGGCCAAGTTTAACTCATTCACCCAATCGTAAACAATTGCAAACACAGGAGCACATGTGCCATGAACTTCATGCAATTCACCTTTGATTTCTTTCGGCGTTAACCCTTTTAAATACAAGTGTTTAATCACTGCACGAAACTCAGTTTTACCATTGTTATAATCAGATAAAAGTTTTTACTTTAATCAACAACAAAAATGAAACTACGTGATGAATACGCCTAAAACTCTAACAGCTGACTAGTAAGGAGTGCTGCTTACTGTGAAAAATTTATTTTGAGTACTACGAGCGCCATCTTTTGGATTTTTTAAGGACATTGAGCAACCCTCGTACAATCAACCTGTACTTAAAACCCCTTTTGCATTAAAAAGCAATTAAAGTTTAAATTAATTATCCCGTGGATAACAACTCATTTTAAGTAGAGAATTTTTTAGAACATAAAAGAATGAGTCATCAGTATTGAAAATACATCAAATTTGTATAAGCTTATTAATAAATAAACATTTTATTCCTAGAAGCGGCCGAGACACGAAAATCCCTGGAATAACTGATCAAAATAATTTATAAATTTCGCATTCACTGTCAGAAAGAACAGATATGCTACAATAATAGTATATGTTTAAGAAGGACATATAGAACGCGTCACGGATAACCGGAACGAAATAGCAAGTTAATAAAGCTCCACGATCTTAAACGTTAATTGGTTTTTCTAAAACACTTTGCATCATAATGTTCCACATTTTTCTAGTCAACTTCTGGAAACAAATTAATTTGTATATAAAGGAAACGTTTATTCATTCATTGATTAGATTCGAAACCATTTGAATCTAAAATGAGATTTAAAATGTCATTTTAAAGAGCAAGCGGTTGCTATGCAAAAATAAAGCAATGTTTTAAACGTAACTTACAACAAAAAATGAAAATTATTAATTACAAGAGGGACAGTTTTTTAAGATAGCGCTGTTTTTAAATAATCGAGAGGAAGATTTAACCAGAAATGTATTTTGGTAATTGCTGTTTAAAATCAGAACTTATAATATGAAGAATCTTGTAAGCTGATTTAACGTCAATTAAAAATAAGAAGATATTTTATTACGAGGAACGTTTTTATAGATTCTGCAAGTATTACTTTTAGATTTATTTTTAACTGATTTACATTTGATGTAAGGTATAATAATAAGTGTTAATCATGTAATAATTTTATATAAAGGGTTTTACCAGGAGAATTTGTGATCAGAGTTCGAAATACTCTGATCTTTAGTGGATTATCTGTCAAGGATTTTTCTGGCCAAAACAAATCTTATAAGCGTGGAAATAATCATAACTAGGTAAACCATCTTCAAAAAAATAAGTTTAATTTTGTAAATTTAAAATATGATAAGCAACAATTTTAATTTGTGATCAATACTTCTTAGAAATTATTTTATGTTTGAAAGAAAGAATGTTATAAATGCTTTTGTATGGGAGAATATTTAATACTGTATAAATGCTTTGTAATATTGCTGTGCTTGATTTCATTCTGAAAAACTCAGTTCCGTTGAGCGAGCCAGGCAAAATTAAAAAGGAAGGTAAGTTAACAATTTCAAGTTTTACGTATTGCAGTATCTGCATCACAGCACCCTATTATCTGCACTTCAAAAACGGTCCTTGTCACAGCACTCCTTTAGCGGCACCTCAACGTGCGGCTATTTTCGTATCACCCTTCTAGTAATGCCGCAAAGCGAGACGTTTTCACATATGGATATATGAACTTTATGTACTTTTATATACATGTATTTGTGTTTGTGCTTATTAACATGCACTTGTGTTAATCTTGTAAATAATTAGTTATAGTGTCATAAAGTAATTGTCAGTGTTGTAATTATGTTTTTTTCCTGTGTATATTTTGAATTATATGTGCAGTAGTGTGTCCTGCAAGATACCACCATCCGCACCAGTGTCAAATTAATCTCTTGCGGCGAGTGGGGTGAGATTTGCCTTATATCGCCATTACCATATAATACCGACTGATAATGATCTAGGAGAGCGTCACCTAAATCGATACTAAACGGCTCCCGCAAACCCAATCTAGGAAAATTCGCAAGGTCCAAACAGATACCAAACCGATACATTAACTGACAACACCACACTGTAAAAACAACATTTGAAAGTAGTTTAATTTACCCTTATTTCTTATTTTTAACTTATCATACTGACCAGGACGCTTGGCGATGGTACCACCAGACGGGCGTAACGATTGTATATATTTCACAGGGAGCAATTCCTTAAATCGATTTCACATTTAATAAATGTGGGTTGTACTTTACAATGCCAGCAATCATTCAATGTTATAGAAAATAAATAATATTCATCACTTCTTGTATATAGCGATTAACATACAGATTAAATCACGATCAGACGATCTACGAGGAGCACTGATAAAATGGAACTTCTTACCGAACGAGGTATCATCAGGGTGTCCTGTGTTCAGTTGCTTACGGTACCGCGTTAGACGCCATAACAACTGCAGCTGCCAAAGTCCCAGTAGAAATTCCCATAGGGTACGAGATGCAACCAATCGCAACTTAATTTAGTTCCTTTGCAACAGCTGTTACAACAATACTAAGACGATACTAAAACGGTTACTACAACGATACTGAAACCCTATAATAAAGTAAACAACATTAGTCATGATTCCCACACATATATAACCTACCGTTGAAATAACGGGTATCCAAACTTGAACAAAAATCATGTGAACGACCCCTTGTTCAATACTTAAATAGGCGACCTAAAGATAACGAATTAATGAACGTAATTTATGTTAACCTTACCTCAAGCTTCTACAAATCCAACAAAAGAATTAGGCAAATATGATTTCTATACAATAAATCTGCCTTATACGAAACAAACCATCAATTCCCAAATTAAATTGGTTGAACTATATTTATCTATTCATAATGGAAACATAACGTCAAGGTTCGACAACTACCAAAATCAAAACAAAACACGACGTGTGCAGTCGTGCTAAAGTGAATTCGACCGGTTTTCCTTAACCTGTCTTCATAAAACAAAACAGCTGACTATCAAGGAGGGAAATTGTATTTAACACAACAAATTAAATATATAGGCTTCGCATTGAAGAAACTAAATGCTTTGAAAATTAAGGTGAACGTCAAGAGAAATTAAATCGTAACAACATATGTTTGTTTACATTGGAATGTACCTTGTATACTTACGTAAAAGGCTCTCCTAATGATCAGAAATGATGAACAGCTGTACACAAGTCATCATCATCATTTTGTTTTCGGCCTTACTTAAGGTCGGTTTGACGCAGCTCTAACTTCTTTTCTATTCTGTGCTAATCTGAAAAGTTCTACATACCCTTCACAACCTAAATTTCTAATAATTTGACTAACATAGTTTGGTCTAGGTCTTCCTATACTCTTCTATCTTTTTCCTATCTACCTGGTTCTACATAGATATTAGCAACCTGATGGTTGTTAAAGAACTCCAACATGTTTACATGATTCCCATTTATAAGGAAATGAAATATTACCTGGTTATCCCCTCCAAAAAAGGAAAAGTGTTAAATTATATGTTATGGTAAGGCGTAGGCAACGAATCGCTGCTAACATGCCAAACCGCTAACTAATTGTGAGTTATGTTATGGTGACATTTGGTAACTGATTTTTATTTAATAATTTTTTTTGTTTTGTTTTCGAACTTAATTAAGGTGGGTTTGACACAGCTCTAAATTCTTTTCTATTCTGAGCTAGTCTAAAAAGGTCTGCATACCCTTCACAACCTAAATCTCTAATAATTTGACTAATATAGCTTTGTCTAGGCCTTCCTACTTTATTGTAAATATCTTAAAACGAAAGCATGTTATAATGATATTGAAGATAAGTCAGATAATTCTGTAAAACTAATAAAACACATCCCTTTTACAAATGAACACCTTAATATCTAAATTCTAAAATACTTTATAGTATTTAGCAAACCTGCTGCACTAACTATTAAACCTAGAAAACCTTTCACACAAATTTGCTTAACTTAAAACATAATTAAAATTATCAAAAAGTGGTGTATAAAGTTAACCTGTGAGTGGTGGGCTACAGTGTATATTTAATTCTCCAAATTTACCATTTCTTAATGGCACACATGAATGAATATATCAGAACACAATTTCGGTCTGTTTCTGGTAACTATATAAAAATCAGGATTTCAATTTTTTGTTAAATTCTAAAATATATTATCTGTAATAATATTACCAGTATGACAAAATATACCAGAAGAATTACAACTGAAGTACATGTTGAGTTTTGATTATCTAATCTACTAAATACGATTGTGTAATGTAAAATCTAAAAAATTACACCGAAAGTGTTTGTACATTAACACAGATTATACAAATCCTAACAATGTAGTTTACCTAAATTAATGTTCAAAATTTTTTCTTATGCATACATTTATAATTTTATCGTAGTCCAAGCTACTATAAATATCACTGAAAATAGAAAATATGAAATAAGGCAAAACTAATTTATAAAAAGGAAACGTAAAATAGAACAAACAATCAAAAAAACATACAAAACAAGACTTTATTGTAAAACAGCATCCAATAAATTAACTTTTCAACTACAAATTAAAAAGATACAAATAAATAAATCCCCATTACCTAAGTTATTATTGCTTATTGTTTATTAACGGTATGCATCAAAGTTACAGTTACAATAAACAAATGCATAAAAAAATATGTCTTAACTAATTAGATTTACAAGAGAATACTACATATTGGAAAACAAATGACGTTTAACTGAATTTTTGAAGGAGTATAGTATTTCAAGAAAACAGTCAGTTTCACTCAAAAAGTTGTCATTTTTACAACATCTTTCTAAGGGTCTTTGCATTCAATAATTGGTTTAATGTAAACGGACATTAAAAAATGTAGAGGATCAAGTATTTCTTGGTGGCACATGGAACTGAACCCTGTGTAACAAATCTGAACAATCTATCAGTCCATTAACAATTTTAAAGAGCATTAACATGTCTAAATAATTACGACGAATTTCCAATGTTGGGAGATCCAAGTAGCGTAAAATATAAATATATTTAATTTTCCCATAAGGGATGCCTAACTTATAAGCAATTACACGAATAAACTTTTTCTGACATTTTTCCAGGCGTTTTATGTGAATAGAGTAAAAAAGTGACCAGACAATACTTGCATATTCTAGTAAAGAGCGAACTAAGGAACAATAAGCCCCAGAAAGACTCCGTAAATTACTAAACTACGAGAGACTTCTATTCATAAATCCAAGAAGCTTGAATGCTCTATGCGTTAAAAATTGAAGATGTTCAGAAAAATTTAGCTTATGATCAAGAAGTATACCCAGACCCTTAAATGTAGTAACACACTGTAAAACTTCAGAGTTGATGTTGTAATTGAACAAAACAGGATCTCTGATTCTATAATAGCGCATCACTTTGCATTTACTAATATTTAGGGATAGTCCATTTAACTTAAACCATAAGACGAGTCGATTAATATCTTGAATAAGTGTTCAGTCACTCAAACATGTTACCATCTTAAATATTTTTAAATCGTCTGCATAATGCAGGAATTTACAATGACGAAAACAACAAGCAATGTCAATGAAGCAATTGAACAATACAGTCGAAAAATGACCACCCTGAGGTACTCCAGAAGTTACATTAATTTCCGAAGAAAATACGTCGTTTATTTTAACAAATTGTTTCCTCTGAGAGAGATAACTATCTAACCAGGCAAGCAAGTTACCATGAACACCCAATTTCGACAGTTTGAATAATAAAATTTTTACTATGAGTGAGTCAAACGCCTTCAAAAAGTCAGTGTAAATCACGTTAACTTGGTAGCGCTTTTTCATGGCAACAAAAACAAATTCTTCGAAGACCAAAAGATTGTAACTGCCGACCTGCCTGGAAAAAATCCGTGTTGTTCAGGAATAATAACTTTATTAAGAACAGGAGAAATCTGAGAACTAACAACGATTTCAAAAATTTTTGCGAAAACTGATATTATCGAACTTTCTTTCTATCGCTATTTTTAAAGATTGGTATAACATAACTATGTTTCCACTTCTCCGGAAAGACCCCATCAAATAATGATTTCTCAAAAATTTTATGCAGTACTGTAGATAACACAAATCTACACTGAAAAACAAAGTATGGAGATATTTCCTCAGGCCCATGCCCTGAACGTAATTTAAGTTTAGTTATTTGCAATAGAATCTCAGTAGGTGAAAAATAACAATTGTTAATGGATATAGCGTTGCTAATGACTATGTTAGGAACAGTGATATCAGATGAGTTATAAACTGAACCAAAATGATCCGCAAATTAATTGACAATTTGTGTAGGATTATCAGATATTGCATCTTTAAATGACATGGTATTGGGTAATAAATAATTATTTCTTTTAGAATTGATGAAATTCCAGAAAGTTTTTGTACAATTCGCTGAGCTTTGTAGGTCTAGTAAATACTTTTGATGAGTAGTTTTGTATAGAAGCTTGCAAATCTTACGTAAGTTTGAAAATACAATATAGTCCTCAATACGTTTGACAGCTTAAAAGTTTTGTGAGCGCGTTTTATGTGCAAAATTGCTTGTTTTAATTCAAAAGTGAACCATTTCGAAAAATTTAACATTCTTACTTCTGGATTTAGGTACAAATTGATCGATGCAAGCATGCAGATAATTATAGAAAACATTTCCTATTTGATTAATATCATTACTAGTGCTAAACAGTAAAGACCAGTTAATATTTCCAAGACATTAGTTAATTCATTGATAATTAGCGGGTTTAAAATCTCTAAAGTAGAAATCATATTGTAATTTGTCAAAATCTTTTGATACAGAAATGTTAAATTCTAGTGCCGGATGATGTAGATCACAAGTTAACAAGGGATCGTTTACCTTATTAACAACAGCATTGCAGCTGGAAAAAATTAAACCTAAGAAGTATCCGTTACAGTTTGCCATCTTATTAACCTGAAATAGATTATGAAATGCTAGACCATTGGCAATACAAATAACCTTGTAATTGATTAGTCCTGTAACACTAGAACCCAACTCTGCATCTTCCCAATAGAAGTTAGTAGAAAGATATAAATATAAACCCCATTACCTAAGCTAAAATAACAAAAGATACTGAAAATATTCTTATTTACTACATAATAATACCAAACTGGCATAATAGGTATAGAACTTTCTGGTAAATTATATCGGTTAAACCTGAAACAAAATATAGTGTAATTTAGGCACAATATGAAAAATAATACAATAGTAGCTTAATGTAAAACAAATGATACATAAGATGCTAAAATACAATGTTTTGTTTGCATACTGATATTAATATCAATCAGATTTTGTTGATGTCGTACTTCTTTATTATAAATATATATATATATATATATATATATATATATATATATATATTTTTATATTTCCATATAGTGCAGTAGGAAAAATGACAAACGCGGTAGAACATATGAAATTACTTAAAACCTTCGTTAATATGCGGTCAACATTTTTACTGTAACTTACCAGAAATAAATTTTTTTAAATGAGTGTAAAATTCATAAAGATATACAAGCAACATCTATAAAATTGAAGGATGTCATTACTCATTTATATTAAACGGAAAATATACATTAAGTGAAAATGCTGTTTATTGTACAATAAAATTTTTTATTTATTAAACGATAGTCCTGCAGCCCTAGGCGGCTCCGTGGCGTAGTGGTATGTGTGTAACTACTACGCCCAAGGTCCCGGATTCGAATCTCGAATCTCGAATTTTTCACAAAAATACACCCTCGTTTGGATGAGAGGTAAAATGGAGGTCCCGTGTGTGAGTGTTGTCACGCACGTTAAAGATCCCTACCTTGCTTGGAACAGCAAGGATTCGGCAAAATTTCAAATTTTCCAGGTAAAAAAACTGGCTTCCTGGCCAATGTAGTACCTTCAGGTGGAGCATTGGAAAATCACATGTAAAGTCCTGCAGCCCTGAAAAATAAAATATTTTATCAAACGACTAGAAGATTTCCTCCAGCAATCTTTAAAAAACAAGTAACTTGCCTTAAATGCAATTATACATGAGATAGATACAGTTCCGTTTGTAATTATTATTAAAATTAACTTTAATTATTGGTAACGATGTAGCTTGCAGGTAAAATTACCCTTCCCGTGTTTATAGTATAGTCTATGGTTTTACCGCGATTAATCTTCAAGTGCTTGTGTTGTGTGTGTCGCGATTGTAGTTGTACAAACGCTGGTGTAATCGTAGCTATGGTATATAAAATTATTGACGGTTCTCGAGTACTGTCAAAACAAGTTGACAGTTCCTCATCCTGCTGCGTCGCTAGAAGTTGCAGTTTATTACTGGTAAGTACTTGAAGTTTCTGTTTTTATAAACTTTGTTCATATTTATACGTTCATTTTCTCCACCATCTGTGGTAATCCAAGTTTAACACAAAGCATTGCTCCTACACAAGTCCAATGTGAATATTGTAACTACAAGCTACTTCTGTAATAACCACATTGTTTGTCAAAAAAAAATCCCCCACTTATCAAATTGTATCGCTTTTCACTCGATTGTAGTATGCCAGATAATCATTTCGTAAATTAAAGTATTTGTTGTCAGTGTTAATAAGGTGACATTTAACCTTTGGCTTTATTTGAGTTGTTTACGGATTCAGCTTACGTCATTTTTGTTTCGGTAGTTTAATTATAGCGAGAATTACAATCTCATTTCTAATTAGTTATGACGGAAAATCTGAAACGCATACAGTTTTTACTTAACAATGCAATAGAATCGCGTCAAGACATCTTTGACGATGCGCACAAATTTCAAAATGACCCAAGCCTGTTAGATCTGTTTTGTGCCCAATATACATCGATTGCGCTTTAAGAGATAGCTTTTTTTGTTCAACATAATGCCATAATTGGTGTATCACATCGGCAACTGACGTCAATGACCAATTTGAAAAGAAAGATGTCATTCGTAAACGGTTCGATACTAATCTCTTTCTAATAAAATCGATCTCTCTGAAACTTTGTATGAGTAAACTGGTTTTGCCACACGCTATTTTACCCGTTCCTACAGATACTTTTAGTCAAAAGTGTCTTTACCGCCGCTTACTCTCTCTACTTTTGAAGGGGAATGATTGCTTATTTAAATGTTTTATTGACCGTTTTAACAGTTTAGCCTATCTAAATGACGAGCTGCCAGCCACGGATAAATGTTCATACTTTCAATTAATGCTGAAGTGTCCATCCAGCATTATCGCTTACCATTAAGAACTTTGATTATACAGTGTAGAGGTTTAATTGTTATAGCAAACCAAGGTTGTTATACACTTCGAGCCCCATGTCGGGAATGCCAATGTAACGGATTAATTTTTAACCCCGCGAGTTGGGCGTCAATGTAACAGGTTATTTTTATTCTTGTCCAACTTGGGCTCCTTGTTGTAAGCGTCAATGTAAGGGAATTAAGTAATGAAAAGTTGGAACTATAAAAACTTGTCGCTTCTGCCTGGCTATTACCCCTGGGAAATCATGAGAAAGGGCAGGTTTGAAATATTCTTCGTTAAATCGAAAATTAAAAATTGTGAATTTAGACACCACTGTATTAAAAAGGGTGCTTTATGATAGATACAGAAACCCTACTGGAATGAATTTTTTAAAACTTTTTATTTATTTTACTTAGAAAATTAAACCTGTTAGAATCAGAAAACATCTATTGTATAACAACTAACTTTTATCTCAAAAAAATAAATCAATTGACAAAGTTTAGTGGTATGAAACAAAATTATTATTTATAGAACATTTTTGTCTCTTAAAACTTAGATGAACATCAGATCTGATAATCACTCACTTACTTTAATTTAAAGCTTTTTACAATAGTTATAGCTGTAAATACTTAAATATAAAAATTTAATCAATTATCATTTCTAAGGAATCAGAATGCTTTAAATAAGAAAATTTAATTGTTAGTACTAGGGTACGACATTTAACGATGGGGTGCCGAGTCTCACGGACTACTACTGGGTGGTTCAGGTCTTAACCCTAGCGGAAAAGGGGGTTGCCAAAACAATATATAGACCCTTTTGAGGTCCAGCAAAAAGTCACTTACCATTAACCACTAGTGGTTAGTGGCGACCTTCAAGTTGGTCTGGCACAGGCCCGGCGTTATGGTCACAAGCTAATGCGGTATGGGATGGATCTTCTTCAATATTGAGATCTGGTTTTCTCACCATTGGAGTTGTTAACCTCACAGAGGGTTTGCGCTGCAATAAAAACCGATTAAGGAACTAGAATTTTTGAACAGCAGTCTCACTTTCCAGTCTGTTTGTCTGGAAGATGTAGTGGAAGCGAGCAGATTAAGAAAATTACTTCCCAGGACAGTTCAAGCGGGGGAGTCTTATCAAAGCAAAACTATGAGGTATTTTCTGAACCACAAGGTGTTTAAACGGACTTTTGAAATAGTAAATTGTTATTTCTGACTTTACAAACAAGGTTTCATAACAGCTGGATTGTATTCTGCAAGATTATGGATACGAAATGTTAAGCTTCGCCGTGTGATTGAACAATTAGAAAATAACAAGCTTGTTCTTTTTCATGTGGGACCAAGGACTTATTAAAAATGGAGGATCGACCTAATAGTGTAAATAAGTGGTTTAGACGGATTTCT
Organism: Platerodrilus igneus; assembly: GCA_036346225.1. NCBI lineage: Eukaryota > Metazoa > Arthropoda > Insecta > Coleoptera > Lycidae > Platerodrilus > Platerodrilus igneus. The sequence goes on along the minus strand of JARFIW010001615.1, from coordinate 161,673 downwards.
TCCATTGCTTTTTTTTTGTAATTTGTTTCACCCAGCAACTTTTTCCTTTAAAAAAAATTCACAAAGTTTAGTGATATAAAATAAAATTATTATTCATAGAACATCTTTGACTCTTAAAACTTGGACAAGCATTAGATCTGATAATCACGTACATACCTCAATTTAAAGCTTTTTACAATAGTTATACCTATAAATTCGTAAATATAAAAGTTTTATCAACTATCATTTCTAAAGAATCAAATACTCTGAATAAGAAAATTTACTTGTTAGTACTAGGTTACGACTTTTAACGATGGGTTGCCGTCTAACTGACTACTACTTGGTGGCTCGAGACTTAGCCCTCGTGGAAAAAGGGGTTGCCAAAACAATATATGGACCATTTTGGGGTCCAGCAAAAAGTCACTCACCCTTAACCACCAGTGGTTGGCGGCGGTCTTCAAGTTGATCTGGCACAGGTCCTGGCGGTATGATAACAAGGCGTCGGCACCAAGCTAATGCGGTATGGGAAGGACATTTTTTAACATTTGCAATCTCGTTGTCTCGCTATTTGGGTGGGCAACCCTACAGAGAATTTGTGCTGCAATGAAAACCGATTAAGGAATTAAAGTTTTTGAACAGCATTCTCGCCATCAAGAACTTTCCAGCCCGCTTGCTTCAACGATGTTGCAGATCCTGATACTCAACCTTTGAACGTTCTTCAACGAAATCTTACCTCAGATATTTTTTGTTGTTTAGTTCAGCCCCAATGTACAGCCTGTACCAAGTGCAACTTACTTTCCAACTTAGTGCGTATTTTCGACCGTATAGGAATTTTACCTCCTTTAACTTTATTGATAAAACATTTAATTCAACATTTGTTGTCTTTGAAATTAGACTGGGATGATCCCCCCGACCTCCTCCGTTTGTAGGAGAGGCATCTACATAAATTACCATTGCTTTCCAACTTTGCTTTACCACGCTTGCTACTTCTGCCACAAGTTTCTACGTGTGAAGTTCATTGTTTTGCAGATGCTTCTGTATGCGGCTTTTGTGTTGTCGTTTATTTTCTTTTTCTTACCATTTCCTCTGTTGTGGTTTGCTTAGTTTTTGCTAAGTCCAAAATTGCCCCGCTTTGTACCTTCTCTTTGCCTAGGCTCGAATTGTTAACCGCTGCTTTGACCTCAAAACTATTAACCTTTATCTTCAAAACTTTTGATCCCCATATTACCTATGAAATAATTTTTGTTGAACTGACTCCATGGTCGTCCTTTCTTTTATTGTCTCGTTGGCAATTGCCCCAGCGAATTCATCAAGATTTCTTGTCTCGGTGGTCTAAGGAGTATTTGCATACGCTCCAACAACGGTCCAAATGGCACAAAATGTGTACCCGGTTCAGGTGGAGACCCTAGTGCTAATTAAAGCTGACAATGTTCCACCTCTTTAATGATCCCTTGGATGTGTTGTTGTGGTCCATCCAGGGTTTGATAGGGTTGTCACTTTCAAAACCACACAAGGTGAGCTAAAGCGCCCTGTCATTAAGCTCTGTCCTTTACCTTTGTTGTAAATATTCCTTTACTTTTCTTCGTAAAATTTTTTTGTTTTGGTTTCTGTCGTGTAAATATTTCCTAGATTTTCTTATATTAATTAATTAATTCTTTTTCCATTCCGTTCCGCCCTCTATAGTTGTTTTTTTTTTCAAAAATGCCTTGCATTTTGTGGGCGGTATGTTCCATTTTATTAATTAAACCTAATTTTTAATATTTAATAATTTAGGGCTCTAAGTAAATCGAACTAACCACTCTAGTGAACGTACTCTAAGCTAATCTAAACAAACTTTAAGTAAATCCAAGTAAATCTAAAGAATTACTTTAAGTAACTATGCTAGGAAGCGAATTTAAGTAACTGCTTATAAATATTCGTCTAAACATTGGTATCTGAGCATCAAAGGGTGAAATTAATCAACTAAAGATTAGATTGGTCAAGCTGTATTATGCAACAGACAAGAGAACTAAATTGAAAACAATCAAGGGGTGCTGATCAATCACATGCAGAGGCAGTTCTAAGAATTGGAAACAAGCAAGAAAAAAGTAGGTCAGAAATAAGAATATTCTTTATTAGCATAAGGCTTCATTTCAATTTTTAACACTTTATTTTCATATATTGAAGTCCTTTATTCGCGAAGAGTCATCAAAAATTTTTTAAAAATTTACGGAGAGAGAAAGAAGGTCGTTAGAACGTTCAAAAGTGCTTCTGGTAGTATACAGTATTATTTTTGCTGGCTTTAAAAGAGTTATAATTTGGGAATGATCAAATTGATATTATTATTTTGATTCAGGGGTTAATTTATGAATAGCAAATCAAAATTAAACTGTAAAGTGTATATATTCTTAGTCATTATACAAATGTGGGTTTGTTTTGTTTATATCATTCAAAGAAGCTAGAGTAAAAGGGGGTTAAACTTTCTTTGTTGTCGTATTGTCGTGCACTTTGTGTGCATTAAACTAAGCTAGTCGAGGCACATCAAAAGAGGTATATTTAAAATTTAAAGTTAAAGTTGAGGTTATATAGTTATATAAAGACACAGAGCGGTGGCATTTAGCAAGAAACTGAACGTTATAATCACATCGGTGTGCGGCGGTATTATAGCAATATATATATATATATATATATATATATATATATATATATGCAAGGGAAGTTACGGTAAGGGGTGTCGATCTAATTATTAAATCAAACAATTTTCTATAACATTATTTTTATTAATGCTATGGTAATTTTGCAAGCTTTCGTTGTCTGTTGGACAACTTCATCGGGAATATAAAATTTGTGATACAGTGGAAACAATATTCGGAATCGATTACTTACATTATTAAACTAGATTTGCATAAAACCATACAAATATATCAATACTTAACCTTAAAAGTAAAATATCACAGTAAAATTCACTCTCAAATATATTATTCTTTCATCAACCTTTTGAATAAATAATGAAAGAATAATATATTTGAAAGTGAATTTTACTGTGATATTTAACTTTTAAGGTTAAGTATTGATATATTTGTATGGTTTTATGCTAATCTATTTTAATAAAGTAAGTGATCGATTCGGAATATTGTTTCCACTGTACCACAATTTTTAGATCACTGATGAAGTTGTCCAACAGACAACGAAAACTTGGAAAATTACCATAGCATTAATAAAAAATAATGTTATAGAAAATTGTTTGATTTAATAATTAGGTCGACACCCTTTTGTAAAATCTAAGTACTATATATATATATATATATATATATATATATATAAATATATATATATATAAATATATATATTTATAAATATATATATATATATATATGGAACTGGTTTAACGCGTACCTCCATTGGTTCCTATTTTAAGCTAACCTGCACATTTCCCTGAAATTCCCACAGTTTGCATCTATCATTATCTGCGTACAATCGTTTGATTTAGGTATACGTCTACCTCTTCTTTTTCTTACATCTGATTGTAATGTAGCCCCCACTATTCTCCAAAAATGCTTTAGAATGTATCCTGTCCTTCTATTTCTCCTATTTTTTTTTGTTATCCACAGATATCTTTATTCCCCTACTATTTCTATAACCTCTTTGTTATTAACTTTATCTGTCCATGCTATCATCATCATACATCTGAAGCATATCATTCCAAAACCCTTGTTTCTTTTGCTGTCTGCTTCTCCTACTGTCCCTCTTTCATAGGCATACAGTGGGAGTCCACACACATATACTTCCAACACTTTTGCCCTTGTTTCTAGGTTTGTTCTCTTCCATTAATAAATACAGTTCGGTTTCTCTTCTATTCTTTTGTAAATATATACCTTATTTTACCGATATTCAATGTTATACGACGGCTACCAAAATTCCCAACACTTAGACATTTGCTGAATTAATAGTTTCCCAATAAATCCTTTCGCACAATCACGATTAGTTGAAAATATTGCAAAACCAACACCTGTACTTTTTTCTAGTATTTATCAGATTTAAGTGCAATTGGTATTTTGTCTTTGAACAGGTTGGACGCGCACCTCCACTGATTTCTATTCTGAGCTGGCCTACATAGTTCCCTGACATTCCTACAGCCCTGATGCAGTTCGGTTCCTCTTCTATGGTTTTCGAAATATATGCCCTATTTCACCGATATTCATTGGTATGTGAAGCGGGGCGGCTCCGTGGCATAGTTGGTATGCATGTGACTACTACGTCCAAGTTACCCGGTTTGAATCCCAACACGGTCAGCTTGAAAAATGTTAGGCGAGCATTTTTCCCAAAAAACGCCCTCGTTCGGATAAGAGGTAAACTGGAGGTCCCGTGTGTGAGTGTTGTCACGCACGTTAAAACTCCATACCTTGCTTGGAATGACAAGGGTTCGGCAAAATTCAAAATTTTTCAGGTAAAAAAAAAACTCGCTTCTTGGCCAATGTAGTATCTTCACGTGGAGCATTGTAAAATCACATGTAAGGTATGTGAAGGGGGTTAAGCAGTATGCGGTTATCAAGATACCTCCAACACCGACATTTGCCGATTTATTAATTCTCCACGAAATTCTTTCACACATTTAACAGTAGTTGAGGAATATTGTTAAACCAACACTTGTAGTTGCTTATAATAATCATCAGGTTTATGTACAATTATTTTATTTTCTCATGATAAGGTTTTCCGTCTTGGAACTGGTTGGACGCGTACCTCCATTATTGTCTATTCTGAGCTAGTCTACACATTCCCTAAAATTCCCACAGCCCACATCTTTGACTATCTGTGTGCATAAGCTTAACCTAGGTCTATCTCTACATTTCCTTTTCCTATATCTGCATGTATACCGCACAATTCCCTCATGCCTTAGTATGTGACCTAGCATCCTATCTCTCCTATTTTTTATTATTTTCCAAATATTTCTTTCTTCCCCTGCCATTTCTAGAAACCTCTTTGTTCTTAAGCTTATCTGTCCATGATAACTTCATCATACATCTGCAGCACCACATTTCAAAGGTTTCCAGCTTTTTCTTGTCCGCTTTTCTTACAGTCCAAGTTTCACAGCCGTACAGTGCTGTGCTCCACACATATGCTTTCAGCAATCCTTTCCTTGTTTCTATGTTTGTTGTCTTTGAATACAGTAATTGCTCTTTTGTTTAATGTAGCACGACCTTGGGCTAATCTTTGTTTTATATCTTTTGCGCTTTTCCCATCTAGCGTTATTTGGCTTCTTAGGTAGCAGAAATCCTTAGCCTCTTGTAAGTTGTCGTTTCATGTTTGTATTCTACTTTTTGATTTATTTTCCCCTCCTTTGCATGCTTGTACTTTAGTTTCATTTTTGTTAATTTTCATACCGCATTTCTCTGTTAGAACTGTTTCCATTTCATTAAGAGGTGCTTCTAACTTTTCTTTGCTAGATGCTAACTTCGCTATATCTCCTGTAAATCTAAGCACATCAATCTTTTATTCCTGCATACTAACCTCAAACGTTTTCCTGCATTTGACACTATTTATTGCCTCTTCGATGTACAAGTTAAAAATTAACGGGGATAGGGCACATCCCTGTCACACTCCTTTCCTAATATCTAATTTTCTACATTTCTGCTCCAATTCTATTACCGGTGGTTGCTCTTTGTATAGTTATACACTATCCGTCTCTCGCTAAAACTGATTCCAATCTTTTGAGTATTTTGTACATTGTTTTCAATTTTACATTGTCGAATTCTTTTTCCAGATCTACAAACTATATATATATATATATATATATATATATATATATATATATATACGCTTTTCCCTTTTTCCTTTTACACATTATCACCCTCAGAGCTAAAATAGCTTCCCTTGTTCCCCTGTTTTGCCTAAACCCAAATTGATCTTCTCCTAGTACTTCTTCTACCCGTTTTTCCATCCGTCTTTGTACAATTCTAGTTAATATTTTTGACATGTGTGCTGTCAAACTTATTGTTCGAAAATTTTTACATTTATCCACGCCTCTATTTTTTGGTATAGGGACTATGAAGTTACGTTTGAAATATTGGCAGTATCTTGCCTGTCTCATACATGTAACTTACAGGTTGGAAGAGACGCTCTGCTACTGCTGGTTCAGCGGTCTTTAGAGTTTGTGCTTGCACCTTATCTGTACCCGGTACCTTATTATTTTTCACACCCAATAATGCTAATTCAAACTCATCTCTAAGTATAGAATAACCCAAGTTATCGTTTTCAATGTCTGTTTCCCGTTCCAGTGCTGTTAGTTACTCTCCTGCGATATAAATTCTGAATATATTCTTGCCATCTAACCACTTTCTCTACATTTTCTATAATGATATTTCCTACCGCGTTACTTATATTTTTGCTATACGGCTTTATATCCCCAAAATTCATTCTAATTATTTTGTATGCTTCGTCTGTTTTTCCTATTTCCATCTTAGTTTGTACCTTTTTGCACTCTTTATCAATCGATTGCTCTTTAGTTATCTAGCATTTGCGAATAATTTTCCATTTTATGGCTTTGTATCTTTGTTTTCGAGCTTAGTCCGGTATGTTTTTATATTTTCGTTTTTCCTCTATTAAATTCAGGATATCCTTTGTTTTCCATGGTTTCTTATTTTCTCTTTGTGTATACCCCAGAATATCTTTGGCTGCTATGTCTAAGCTGGATTTAGTGTTATTCGATTCTGTTTCTACTTCCTTAATAACTAATTTTCCCGATATCTTTCAGCAATTCACTTAACCTTTTTCCAAATCCTTCGTGGATATCTTTATTTTTAATTTCTCAAAGTATAAGTGTTTTTTCCGTTGTTTTTGCTCAAATTTTTAAATTTAAGTGCGACCTTCATAATCACAACGTTCTCGTCAGTGGCTATATCTGCTTCTGTGTAGCTTATACGGTATTTTACTTGATTCCTAACAAGAATGTAGTCTATTTGATATCTTCTTATATCTCCTGGCATCTTCCACCTGTATTGCCTTCTAGCATGATGTTGAAATGATGTGTTTGTGATGGTTAAACTATTTTTGTCGCAAAATTCTACCAACCTATTTCCCTTGTCGATCCTCGTGCCTAAACCAAATAAACCTACTACCAGCTTTCCTTACCCTCGCCTACCACTGCACTAAAATCCCCCGTAATTATTAAACTTTCATATCTTTTTACGTATCTTAGTATATCTTTGATATCTTTGTAGATCGCTTTTACCTCTTCCTCGCTGTAGCTAGAGGTGGGCATGTATACTTGTATTATTACTGTATTTATCTATTGAGATTCTAATCTAACCATGAGTACTCTTTCGTTCTTTTGTAGGTAGTTTTCTACAGTGTCCTATCTTTTTTTTCATAACTATTTTCACACACAAATTTCCTCTCTCTGATGCTGTGTGAATTGCCTTAAAGTCTTCGCTCCAGAAATATCCCGCCTCTGGCTACCGAACTTCGCTAATCCCTACTATGTTTAGTGCAAACCTATCCATTTCGGTTTTCAAGTTCTCTAGCTTACTTGCTTTATAATTCTGACATTCTACGTTCCGACTCGCAGAATGATCCCGCCTATTTTTCTAGTCTTTCCAATCGTCCCCGTCCGGAAACCCGAATGGCAAATTATTTAACTCCGGAGTTTTTTACCCCAGAGAATGCCATCAAAGCAACAATTTAAGTACGCTGTTTACTTGGTACGAAATGTGGTTTCCCGTAGCCTTCCACATCGTAGTATGTCATACCGACCTCTATGGTCTTTGTCACTATATAAGTGCTGAAAGAGCTGCTGCCGTCTTTCGGGGATCTGTCTTAGTCTGGTTCCTCACTAAGGAACCTACTAATTTGGTTGGACTTATAGTTCGGCTTTTAGATCACTTGAACTCTCAAACCGTTCTACCCGTTTTAGTATACTAGAACTGCTTTATGGTGCAGGTCCATTCAGCGCGCATATTGTAGAAATTAGGCAAATACCAATATTTTTCAACATTAGACCTAGCATCAGGATACCATCAGGTAGAGATGGACGAAAAAGATGTATCAAAAACAGCCTTCAGCACACCTAGAGGACATTACGGATACAAACGAAGCCATTTGGATTAAAGAACGCACCCGCTACTTTCCAGAGAGTCATGGACAATATACTACGAGGAATACATAATGAAAAATGCCTTGTATACCTTGACGACATCATAGTTTATTCCACATCATTAGTAGAACACATAGAAAGATTGAGAGAAGTATTTGAAAGACTAAGAGAAGCACATTTCAAAGTACAATTGGACAAAAGTGAATTTTTACAAAAGGAAGTATAATTTTTAGGACATGTAATAACACCCCAAGGAGTAATGCCAAATCCCGACTAAACAAATGCTGTTCTAAATTACCCATTACCAAAGACAACCAAAGAAATTAAAGGATTTCTAGGACTTAGTGGTTACTACCGCAAATTCATTAAAGGTTACGCTCATATAACCAAGCCCTTGACAAATTGCTTAATAAAGGGAAACAAAATTGAACACACCCCGGAATTTATTAAAGCCGTAGACAAAATTAAAAACATATTAACGAATCACCCTGTATTAGAATACCCAGACTTTTCAAAACCATTTATACTAACGACAGGCGCATCGAACGTAGCATTAGGCGCAGTATTGAGCCAAGGAAAAGTAGGTAGCGATAAACCCATCAGCTACGCATCCAGAACCCTAAACGAAACCGAACAGAAATATAGCACCATAGAAAAAGAATTATTAGTCATAATTTGGGCAACAAAATATATTAGACCTTACTTATACGGAAGAAAATTTTACATATACACCGATCATAGACCATTAGTATGGCTATGCAAACTTAAAGAACCAAATTCAAAATTACAACGATGGCGAATCAGACTAGAAGAGTACGATTACGAAATTATATACAAAAAGGGAATTTATAACAACAACGCAGACGCTTTAAGTAGAATCCAACTCAATGCATTAGAAACGGAATCCATTGTAGGAAACGTAGACAAAGCAGAAATAAGGGAAGATCCAGACGAGATCGACACGATACACTTAACACAAAACGAAGAACCTAAAAACGCGATTAAAATTTTAAACGAAGCAATCGATATGAAACCCAACCAATTTATAATTACCGAAGTTTTAAATAACCCCAATCCCGTAAAATATACAAAGGTAGATAACAAAAAGATATACCAAATTCAAATAACCAAAGATGATAACGAGGAACAAATAATTAAAATTCTAAAAGAATACACCCCCGAGAAAAAACGATTTCATTTCTATTTCAACACCGAGCACTTATACCAAAGATTTTCAGAATTATACGTTAAATTATTCAATAACTCTGGCCCTGAACTCATCAGAGGTACGAGAAATTTAATAACACTAGTCGACCCTCACGAAATAAACGATGTAATTAGGAATCAACACGAAGGAAAAACCAACCATCGTGGAATTAACGAAACAATAAAGCAACTCATAAGACGATATTATTTTAAAGACATGAAAGAATTGACCACAAATTTCATTAACCAATGTGAATTATGTGACAAAGCGAAATACGATAGGAAACCCCCAAAGATACCCTTAATGTTAACCAAAACACCCGACAAACCATTTCAAAAACTACATGCCGATACTCTAGTAGTAGAAGCGCAAAACTATCTAACAATTATAGACGCAGTTACAAAAATAGGCCAAGCCATACCAATCACATCCAAAAACAGCATCGACGTGACCCAAGGATTTTCAGCGCGCATATTGTAGAAAGTATGTTAAAACCAACAAAGGAAAAATTTGAACATTTAGTTCCCAGTTTAACTTATAAAAGAAACAGACGAGCACTTGTTAATCCGTTAGGATCATTAGTAAAATTAATTACAGGTAATTTAGATCACGAAGACGCAGAAAGATATGATCGATTAATACTTCAACTTAGTGATAATCAGGAGCAACTAAAGGCAATCATGATATAACAAATTTCACGAATCACAACCACTATAATAAAATTTAATGAGACTGTTTCAAAATTAGTCAACAATCAAGTAACAATGCAAAATTGTATCAACAAATTACAAGAAAGTATGCATAAAGCAAACTTAGATCAAATCAGCACAAATACTATGATTACATTTATTACCTATACAATTAATTGCCGCAATTTCAGTAATTCAAAAGTATTAAATACATTAGAAAATGCATTCACATTTGCCAAATTAAATACTTTGCATTCCATCATAATTGAACCAAATGACCATTTAGTAGAATTATACTCAATATTACTGTATATTAAAAATAACGAACTACCTTTTGAAGTTTACCACGATAGCTTTCTGTTATTTGAAAAATTCAATCATGTAAAGACATACTCAAAGTATAATAAAATTATTTTCATATTAGAAATTCCTGTTGTACAATCAGAAAATTCATACCTATTTCCATATTTTTTGCATTACCATTGAAAACCAAAGATCATTTCTATTTAATGCACCAGGAGGTAAATTTTTGTTTTTGAATGAGTTTAAATATGGTATCTCAAATGACAAATGTAAGGAAGTCACCACCAATCAATATAAATGTAATTCAATAATTACGGGTTATATAAATGGGCTATCACCATGTTAAGTACAACTTTTAAAGCTTTCAAAACAGTACAGTTTATGTACCTCAAAACAGATTGAAGTTATGCAAAGAAAAATCTAGAAAACCGCCGAAAATTAATGGATTGCCATATTGCCAAAAGAAACAGTCACAACTACAGCTTGCAATAACGAAGAAGCAACACAGGCACTTTAAGCAAGTTATATTATTACGATTTCAGAAGATTGTTATTTAAAAACTGAGAAAAAAATTATACGGATATTCAAGAATCCTACGATAACAAAGAATGTTTTACAGTGAATAACGCAAGTAATAAAGTGATCGCGATGAAGCCTTCAGAATCAGTACATTTAAGTGTAGTAAAAGCCATTGACAATCATATGAGTCAATTAAATAAATTAAAAACGCCCTTATTACATTACGACAGCATAGGCATATGGGCAGTCATAATATTTATAGTCATAACGGTTACAGTAGTAATTTCGGAACGAAAACTTTACGTCAAACATCCAGAAAAAAAAAGACGTAATCCCGAAGGAAAGCCAAGAAATATTCACGAAATAAAGAACGTTTTAGAAGCCATCACACTAAAAAGTAAAGTGTATACAATTGTATCTTATGTCAATAGAAACTTAGCTTTAAAACTTACAAATTAATTAGATTATTAATTTTCAGTAAAAATAATTTTCAAATTTATAAATTCTTTTTCTATAAGGCCATAGGAGTTATGAAAGCGCTAAATTAGGCTATTTAATAAAATTAGAATTACGAGGTGTTTATAAAGTATGCTTTTTAAATTGTTCAATAATGACATTAAAGAACAGAGTTTGCTTAAATTAATTTTAAGTTCATATTAATTTATGTTATCAATTATTCCAATAACGCAAGTTAAGGTTCGTGGCTGGGAGCGGTCCTTTTTAAAAAGACATTTCCAACTTCTTAACACATTTATTTATTGTTTTACAGAAATTAATATTGAATTTAGACAATCTTGAACTGAATTATTCTAAGTCGAAATAAATTAATTAATTGTACAAAGTGAGTAATCTACGAACTGCAAGGTAAAAGCTGAACGATGGATTAACTGTCGTCGACTGGAGCTCCCGGGTCTTTTATAATAACCCTACCCCCTCACATGGCTGTGGAAACTTGCAGACCTAATGTCTGCTCACACTTGACTCTAATAATCAATACAATGTTGCGATCTTATTTCTATTCATAATTACTTTGTTGCGATCTTCCTTTCTAAGTAATCTCGGTACGTGACTGTCTGTGACCGCCTGTGACCTGACATCTGCACTGTCACATATCTCTGTGCTACAAAGTAGCGTTTCCGTTCCCATGAACGTTAATAAACTAAATATAATGTCCTTCATTTACATTGTTGCACATCACTTAGCGCATTTTCTAATATTTTTAATAATTTCCTAATTATTAGTTTCTTTACATATATATATATATATATATATATATATATATATATATATATATATATATAACAATTGGGGGATTACATAACTCGCATAAATAGAATAAACGTAGGAAAGCATTTTTAATTTTAAGCAACAATTAGTTTGAAGCCTAATAAATTTTATGAATTATATTAAGAATTAACTGCAGGTTAGAAAAATACAACAATGTTGTAATCAACGCTCATTTCTGTTTAAAGAATAGTCACCTATTGTTTTGTATTTAAATAGAGAATATCACTATAATGTAAGAAGCTTTTGCTGTATTTCATCAATTATGAATAATACTTTATCGTACTAAAAGATATTGTTTTAATACAAAGAAATACTTGCAAACTACATGCAATTTCATCTTAACTCACGTGGAAGTTTGATGCATGCAGTATCATTAAATTGTAATACATTGTATTAGTGATAGTGCGGTCGCCTATCTAATATGGTTTAGCTTATATTAAGAACCTTATGTATAAAAAGCAAGCGATATTAATCATTCAGAAGACAATAAAAAGCAGTTGATGTTAGTTTATAAAAGACGCTGTTTTGTGCTCAAGTTGGTCAGTTTCAGTTAGTTCAATTCAGTTCAAATGAAATTTAAAATGAATAATTAATTAATGTAAAAGTGTAGTTAAAGTTCAAATTGTATTCGTTGCTACTGTACAGAAATGATCGGAATTAAAGATTATTATTGAAATTTGGATTAACAGTGAAATGTACCTTAAACAATAAATTGATAAGATTTTGATTTTAAATTTTTCAAATATGTTGTAGTAAGCGGAAATAGGAGTGTGTATAAAAAATGTTTTTACTATTGCTTAATAAAATAGATTTTTTTAAAATCATTGACTTTATTAATACAATGAACAGTGAGTCAATTTAAAAACTCTAAAATTTGACAATTATCAAATTTGAAAGGAGGCTTATATTTATAGGTTGATACAGGCGACGCGCATTTTCTCGCTTTTATCGCTGGCCGAACATAAAATATCCTCAATAAAGGCAACTTTCGTTGTACTATCAAGCGGAAATGCCTTCTTTGTTTAGCGATAGTAGGAAAGAAAAATAATTTTACATACTTTTTTTGAAACCTGTATATCATCTTGGTATAGTAAAATTAAAGAAATAGTAGGTATACGTATAATAGGCTCAAAATTTTACCGCATAAAAAATGCAGATGCTGTTGGAACTGGACAAATGTTACACAGTTAATAACTTCACAATATGCCACATAGGTACTTATAGTTATAAAAGCCTATTCAGTCACAACTAACATAACATTATTAAAGGAAATCGAAATAAAAGACAGGAATCGCAGAAAGGCAGATTAGGTATTTAAACTGACAGATCCAAGATTAAGAAACATTTTAATAATCCTCTTTTTAACTGTAAGGATCTATTACCTATTCGGTTGTTTATATTCGTCAATGTGGTGGGAAACTTGTAGATAGCATTACCTTGTCGTTGGGATAAGATATATATATATATATATATATATATATATATATATATATTACTGTGTATGTTAAAGGTTAACGTGTGTAAATAGGTGAAAAGGGTATTTTTATAACGACCCTATAGATAGAAAAGTAATAATTTATTTATTACGCTTCAAATCAATAATTTGCATACTTTAGTATAAGACAAGGTAGACGATTACATACAGAAATTTTTAGTGTTAAATGACATATTTTTATGTAGATTCAAAGTAATAATTTGCGTACATTAATTTAATGCAAAGACAAGTAGGATCGATGACAAGGTTGACTATTGCATACAACTATGTATAATACTAAAGCTTCGCGGTAGGTAAAAATCAAAAATTTGTATACATTAACGTAAGACAAGGTTGACTATTGCAGGCAAACATGTGTAATATTAAAGCTTCGTGGTATATAAAAATCAATAATTGATGCAACAGATATTTGTTTAGTATCGTAAACTAAGAAGTACGTTAATTTAATTCGTAGAAGGCAACAAATTTACATAACATAACGGTCGAGGAGTTCAGGGAATAAAAGTTGCAAGTAAATAAATATTTCTTTGAAAGCTAGAAGACGTTACGTTAACATTTTGAGGTATTGTACAACAGAAAGGCCAGGTTAACGAACAGTATGTTATTTTTGAAGCAAAAATCAATAATTTTAAGGGACAGAAAATCGTTAGAAGGCAACTAAGGGAGATAGAGAATATATCAGCTGGTAAAAGAACAAGCAGTTTTCAAGTGCGTGACAGACGAGAATATTTTAAAAACAAATGGGGAAACAAAGATGCAAGATATTTGTCGACGGTATCGATTTTTAAGACGCACATTTAGCGAGGGAACAGTAACTGTAAACAGCAGGGCAATAGTGGGGCTCTATCAAAGTGGGAAAATAAGAGTGAGATCGAAAATAGGGGTTATGAACCCATGACTGCAAAAAGAATAGAGACGTGGGCACACAGGGCGTGTTTGGATGTGGTTAGAGTAAATGGAGAGGAATGATTTTCTGGGTATTAGTCGACGGTTAAAACTGGTAGATAGTTTTTCGTGGTAAAGCCGTGGTGGAATGAGAGAAAATCTGAGTTTTAAAAGTTTGTTGTGTTTTGAGTACAGGAATTTGGAGAATTGTTTGTGGCGGGTGCGATAGTTCAGCGAAGACTGTGGAAATACGTGACTAGAGAAGGGGTTTAAAAATTATCAAAGCTCTTGCCAGGGGTGGAAGAAATCTCTTAATTTTCTGATTCGCTTCGAGTACACCAAGTAGCACCGAGAAGACATCTTAATTTAAAATTAAAAGCCGCGACATAGTACACCCCGCCGTATATTTTTACTAGTGTTATAAATGCACGAGTTAGTGCTGACAAGTTAAACGGGCTGAAAATAAATTATTATAAATAATTGTAGGAGTAAAACAGGATGCTACTGAGGTAAGCGAACCAAGTATTTCTTGAACGAGAGTGCTGGTGGCACGTTAAATTGAGACGGAGGCAAAATTTGGATTTAGACGGATGGTAGTATGGAAAGCATCCACTAATAACTGGGGGAACTGGATGAACGAGTTGAGATGGAATTGCTGTCCATTTAGGAGTGAGAAATTGGGGGAAATCTAAGTACGTGAGTTTGGTAGAGATCATCTAACGTGGTGGTACGTCCGAAGAACACACCAGGTAACGAATTTTGTTTTATTGTTGAACTGTGGTGCTGGTATTGTGTTATAAAACTATGTGTGATTAGAATTATATGGTGAAAATTTTATGAACTAAAAATTAATTTGATTACCGTATATAAAATGCAATTTTCTATTATTATTTGAGTGAGTCAAAAAAGGAATAATAATTTTTGATGTAAAGAGTAAACGGGTCTTTAGAGTAATTTGACCATGCAATATTTTAGATATATCAGGAAAAAGGTTTATACTGAGCTCACCATAGACCGAGAAAAGGAAAATTTAGGGTTTCACGATAGGCCCATCTACTTTGAAATAAAAATATCGAAGTGTAATAACTCACAAACAATTTAGATTGAAGAAAAGGGTGAAATATTTTATTGTAAATATAAAAGTGTAAATATTGAGATTGTCTGAATTATCATTTATGTCATACGAATAAAAAGGTGTATGTTTGTCCAAGGATTTTATTTTATTTTTGTATTTTGTTGTGTGCAATATAAAGGTGTTAAAAGAATGTGTAGTTGGGGTAAGTATATCATAGGAGGTAGTGCACAGAGCTAGCCGAAGAAGATCGAATTGGGAAAGCAGTTTGAAGCAATTTGGTGGAGTTGGTTTGGAGTCCAAACAGGTTAGTAGAAATAGTAGGGCACGAATCCAGATTTTAAGCACAGAAATAATGGCTCCCAACATTGGGGAACGATTTTTAGGGTTTTCTTTTAGGATAATAAGCACAGAAATAAATATATATATATATTAGTGAGGTCATAAAAGGGCATTAGAAATCTCAAATTTATATTTATTGCAAATTAGAAAGTGTATAAATGGATCACGCGAAGTTTGAGCCATTTTTGAACAAAATCCGTTAGTATTTGACAAATTACCACTAAATATTAGGGTTAGTTGAATATAGCATAAAATTTTATTGTAAATATTAGTTATTAATAAGTTAGGAAACATAATTTGAGGCGCATAAATGCGTAAATGCATGTAAAACGTAAATTACAGTAAGCATAATTAAGATTTGTTTTAATATTCTAAATAATAAAAGCTTACAGGTTTATAGCATATTTAAAGCGGCGGTGGTTATTCGAGTTGCACGTGTTATAAATTCTAAGAACTTTATTTTACTAACAGAGCACGACTGTTACATCAAATAAACAAGAGTAGGATAGACGACGATAGCGGGGGTTAGGTAAAACGGTAAAACGGCAGAAAACGGGAGAATAATGTCTAAAGATAGAATAAGACGGAAGATTTTGTTTATAAGTGGGAATAAAAGGAGAGATATACGCGTATACAGAGGGCATATTGGAGAGACTAGAAGTAGAACGACAGTTATTAAGGTTTCACGGAAGACAGCGCCGGGTAAAATTCTTAATGAAGATTTCGGAGTATCGAGCTTGTTTGGAGCGAGGATTTCTTAGATTTTGACGACGGGTAGAAAGTATACGTAGAATTTTTCAATGATAATTGGATAGTTTGTGGAAGTTTTCTACTGTTGGCCTGTTTGTGCTGTTATACTAGGAAAAGTGCGACAAGGGTGTTAGAAATTGATGTATGAGGGTGTCTTTTGGAGCTGATATAAACCCGTAGGAGGTGGTGAATCGCTCTCTTCTCTCTTGTCTTTAACTACGATCGCCTACCTAACTACTTAGCAAAGTGATCAAGTGAAGTTTTGGTTAAATTAGCACGAGTGGGTGCTCTAATATCTTTGGCTATGCTGTAAATAATTAAAATTATAAAGCAAGTAAGTACAATTTTAGTACTGGGTGTTTGAAGACGGCGTATGTACTCTAAGTACCAAGCAAATGTATGGATGGACCAGCAACTGTACGAGAGCATGGTAGTACCGTAGACTTGTGTAGAAGAAGTTAATTAGAAATGGTGTGTTCTTGTTGGTGAGAGGCCACTCGGTGATAGTATTTGAACGTGCAGTCGAGAAGGAGGATCACGTTGGGGATGGTGTCCATGTAAAAACCCTAGAGACAGATTTGAACGTGCAGTCGAGAAGAAGGATCAGGTTGGAGATGGCGTCCATGTAGAAAGCACTTGAGACAAAAATCTCTACTCTACTCTACTTATAAAATACTTTTGTTTGTTTTTGTTGGTGATTTTCTGGGTGTCAATTTAGTGATTTTGTGTATTTATTATGTTATAAAGACATTTAATTGATGAGTCAATTTGAAAAGGACTAAATGAAAATTTTATGTAGTGATTTGATGTTATCACTGGAAGGTAGAGACTTTAATTGTTGTAAAAGGTAAAAGGGTTTTAGGAAATTGCAGTGCCGTTGTTATCAGATAGATAGATAAAAGGAGGTTTAATATGAGCTCGTATTTGACTTAGGGTATAAAGTAAAATTTGGAAATAAGCCCAGTTACTTCCTTTCAGGAGTGATGTAGTCTGATTTAAAAATTATTTTCTTTAAACTGAGATATTATTTGCACAAGTAATAAAATGTTTAGAGCTTGAAATACCTGAGGGATATAATTTGAATTTATACGTAACAAATAGGAAATGTTAATAAATATTGATGTATTTTTGGCAGTCAGCGTTATTTTTGGTAGGTTGGGATTTTCAGCAGCCGTGGCGAATATCTCTGAGGAAGCTGGAGCCTTTGGCCTCCGAGTGAAAAGCATCTTCAGAGGATATTGTCGTTAGATGGTATACATTGTAAGTGTAGGTGGTAGGGCTT
Organism: Platerodrilus igneus; assembly: GCA_036346225.1. NCBI lineage: Eukaryota > Metazoa > Arthropoda > Insecta > Coleoptera > Lycidae > Platerodrilus > Platerodrilus igneus. Next base: position 143,795 of record JARFIW010001615.1, on the reverse strand, counting down.
CAATTTTAAGTAGGTGGAAAATTTTGTAACTATATTAAAAATTTTGGGAAGTTACTGAAAGTAAGCATCATAACATTTTTAGCATCCCAGCGAAGGACTCGATTTCAAAGCAACATAGCATTCTTGGCACCCAATTTGTGGAGCATGAATTAGAGACGTTACAGCACAGCATTTTTGGCGACCCGAACGTGAGGGGCACGAATTCAAATAGATTTTCTTTGTATTATTTATTTAGGAGACTGACGACCCTGAGGTGAAGAGTTAAGTGTTGTAAATATTTTTTGTAAATTAATTTTAGTGAATGTATGAGAATTATTTAGTGTGGACGAATGTTGAGAAAGGAGTGGCTTAGGTGTGAAGGCGTAGAAATAAGAAGTGACGATAGTGCTATTTTTGAAAAACCCAGACCAGAAATGGAACAAGCAGGAGGTAGCAAGGATCAGTCGAGGACAGAGTCGAGAGAAGCTGGAAATAAATTGATGATGAGGGAAGTAGAGATTAGGGTAGACAGGAATGAAAAAATATAGTTGGTTTAAGACAGGAATTTGGACAATTGAAGTCGGATGTTAGGATTTTCTGTGAGGAGAAAATCAATATAAAAATGACAGAAGAGACTGATTCTTGTAGGGACCAATTAGGACGAGTCGAAAAAGAGGTTAGCGGAATTAGGCATAATATGACGGCTTTAACGGGGGATGGTCCGAGGTTCTTTTCTGGAAACATTTCGTTGGAACAACAGATGAAATTTTATGGGGATAATCGTGTCAATCCCTAAATATTTATAAATAGTATCAGAAATTTAGTGTGTAATTTATTTGATGAGCAGGCTAAGCTTAATATCTTCAAATCTCTATAAAAGGACAATGCTGAATCCTGGTACAATTTAGTAGGGCAGGATATAGAGTCGTATAATGATATTGAAGAGAAACTTTTGAAGCACTACTGGAGTGATCATTAACAAGATTAGTTGCGAGATGACATTATTACGAGGAAATATAAAAGCGAATTTACGGGATCAAGGGAGCAGTATGCAATACGCAAATATAGCGTTGCGAAACAGTTAAGTCCACTTTTAACGGACAGGCAGATATTCAAGTATCTGTCGAGACACTTTGAAGTTGAGGTGAGGCAACACGTTGCGTTGCAGAACATTGTCGAAAGAGAGGCATTTTTAGAATACCTTCAAAGGTACGACGACATCAGCGCTGTTAGACCTAGAGAAGTTAGGGAAAGAAATGTCAACCTTGTAAGATTCGAAAATAGGGGGAATAATTTTCAGACGGGAAAACAATTTTGGTAGGAATTTTAGAAATAATTAGGAACCCAAAGGTGCATTTCAGAGAAGCAGCAGTGGCACCAGAGGTCCAACACCAAGACCCGGGGTGCAGAGACAAAACAGCTCACCAGAGATGAGTAGGGCCAATGCGAATACAAGTGTTAGGAACACCGGAAATAGGAGTAATACGGAGCCGACACGAAGGGCATATGCTGAGGGAGTTGAGGGACAAGTAGGACCCAGCAATAAGAGTAGAAGTAGGCAGAATTTTTAAGTGACGACAAACCACTAGAAATTGAAGTGTGTAAATACAAACATCCGCGAAAATTTTTAAAAATACAAGAGGAGGTAGAACCAGAAACTAGAAAAAATTTGTTTGCCAATATTAGAAGTAAAAATTTGTAATCGTAATTTAGGAGCATTGCTTGATTCAGAAGCAGAGGCAAGTTTAATATCGGAGGAATTCATTAGCGAAATTAAGGATAAAGTTTGTGATCGGATTATGCCAATCAAGAGGAGTCATTTTGTAGCTCCAAATAAAAAGAGGTTTGCTGTGGTGAATAGCGTTGTGATTTTAAATGTAGAAATAGGAACATTAAGCTGCGAGCAAGAATTTGTTATAGTACCTGGACTGAAGTTCAAAAGTATTTTAGGTGTCGATTGTATGATGAAGTTAGGATTAGTGATTGATATGGAAAAAAGGATAGTTGGGATTAAGGACATGGTATTGCCCTTGAGAGAGTGTTATGATGTCACAGAAAAGGACATGGGATTAAATATAAATATAATGGGCTTAGATGATGAAGAGTTTAGAGGAATCGACACAAGTTAGTAGAAGTAGTAGAAGTTCAGGCTTTGTTAGATAAACATTCAGAATTGGTAGGTGTAGAGGCGAGCACAGCGTTAAGCTACGAACACGTATTAGAAGTGGATAATTTCGAGCCTTTCAATGCAAAGATTTATCCAATACCTGCAGCATATAAGAAGCAAGTAAATTTAGAATTAACCAAGATGTTAGAAGATGGCATAATCGAATTGTCAAACACTCATTCTTTGAATCCGTTGGTTGTGGTGAAAAAGAAAGACAACAGTATTCGTTTGTGTTTAGATGCAAAGAAGATTAATCAATGGACTAAACCACAATTTCATTGTCCACCTTCCATGGACACACTTTTGGCAAGATTAAGTGGAAAAGTTATTTTTAGTAAGTTAGACCTAAGGAATTCTTTCTGGTTGATTCCTTTACACAAAAATTCTATAGAAGGTACACTGGTTTTTCTGTAGAGGGAAAAGTTTATAATTTTAAAGTGGTACCATATGGTTTGTCGACGTCGAGTGCAGCATTGATTAAGGCTATGCAAACAATTTTAGGGGCTTCTGAACAATTCTGTATCCATTACGTCGATGATATTTTGATCTTTAGTGAGAATGCACAACAGCACTATTTTCATTTAGAGAGAATTTTGTTGGAGCTCAAATTAGTAGGCCTAAGATTAAATATTAAAAAATGTGAGTTCTTTTCGAAAACTGTCAAATTTTTGGGTTATGTGGTGAATAACCAAGGTATATGCACAGACAAGGAAAGGCTGTCTGAAATTTTAAGGTATCCAAGACCGAAGAATATTAGGAAATTAAGTGCATTTTTGGAGGCACTTAATTTCTATAAAAAGTTTGTACCCGTCTTTTCCGAAAAGGCTGTTCTGCTGTTCAAATTTTTGAAGAAGAACAAGAAAAAATACTTTGCAACCTACTTTTAAAAGTAGACAATAGAGGTCATCGTTGAATGTTTATTCCTTCCTTTTGTTTCCTGTAGCAACACGAAGATAAATACCAAACACCTCTTTTAGAAATATCCAAATAACAATAAATGTGACAAACAGCAGAAAATCGCCAATGTAAGGGTCCAACAAATTTTATGCTTTAATGAATACCTATTAAATAATTTACATGTTGAAAACGTCAACGCAGTTAACCCTATAGAATAAATATGTGATAGGTAGGTACCTGAAACCCATCGCAACAAAAATAACATCTTCATCCTCTTATAAAGAGCATATTTTCATTGTAAATCACTACTTTACAAAGAATCTATATTGAGTATTGAGCTGATAGTTGAAGATATTTTGTTAAATGATACGTACCGGGGTTTTCAACGAAATGTAGCTACCCTCAGTATCTTTCAAAATAATTTGTTGGTTTAAAATGAAAAAGACAAGGCAGCAAGGACACAACGTATTATGTAAAATCCGGACGTCTGTCATTAACCCCTAGTCGTCACAGCCACTCCTCTAAAATTTTAAATAACACCATACCATGTGTGACACAACGTTGGATAGGTATTTCATAAAGATTCATTCTGCTATTTATTTTTTTATTTGGGACAAAAAATGAAAATCTACATTATTTTTTAACACTATCTAGATTTTTCGGCAGAGGTATAAACCATGTTGACTGACACACTTTAAAGTGGATATTGACTAACAGATGAAAAAACAAAAAATTTAACACGAACATCTAGGTACTGCTACATTCAACAACTCAACCTATATAAACAAAATACGTAGTTTTTAACTTTTTTTCTCAATTTTAGGCAAATAAAATTAGAATGAATTCTTTATAAAATAATGCTCTGCACATGGTATGAGATGTTTCAAATTTTCAGGGAGTGGCTGTAAACGGCTAATGGGTTGATGCTAGACATCCGGATTTTGCATAAGTGATGTCCTCCTTGCTGTCTTTGTCGACATGTCTTGGCAATTTTCAAGCAAAAAACTGTTTTGAAAGCTGAGGGTGGCTACTTTTCGTTGAAAAACACGGTATGCTTGATAGTAAAGCAATGCATACAATTTTGTCATTCGACTAACAAATGTTTACTTAATAATGTTGACATCGCATGAACAATAAACCTGTGCGACCAGTCACTCACAATAATAAGCAGCACCCTTAAAAGCCTGACATTTTTATTCTTTATCTTTCTTTACCTTAAAGTAATTCTAAATATAAAGCTTGATGTTTATTTTACAGTAAATAATTATATAGGTACACTAATATTAAATCTGCAATATGTATATGTTGCAGTGTAATAGACATAAACTACACGTTAAAGTATGATTAAATATTTGCATATTGCATGTATAATTTCCCTAACAATAGTCAGCTTACACTGCTCAATTTTATATTTTAATACTGAATGATTATCCCTTATCTTAATTTAGTTCTAAATATGAAAGTTATTTATATTTTATACAGAACATATTACACAAATACATTAAAAATATTAAATGTTATAGTATAGATTAATATTGAGTTGACCGAAAAACTAAATGCTTTCACAATCTGAAAAAATAATTACTTCCGAGTTTGTATGTAATCGAAGTGGTTTTCAGCTAAGTGCAGGTTTATAATATCATAAGCGTAAGTTCTAAAATCACATAATCGGCAACAAATCGAGGGAATTCTTTCAAATCCATGATCATCCATATGAACTCCAATGGCTTCCTCATCATTTGAAGTAAAAGGACAGAAATTGCAGATGTAAGTCTCGGATGAAAAATGATTTTGTGTGTGGTCATTATATGCATCAAAATCATCTACTTTATATTTACATAGTGTGCAGGAAAAAATAACTGCCGCTAAATATTCTTTCTTGTTGGTTTCGGAAACATCAGAAGAGGGCACTCCAAATGTGCAATCTTTGCAAATACATTCCTCGTGAAAACCTTCCGGAAATGCATTTACAATACTTGGAGGACGCTCCTCATCTGTTGTAATAATTAGATTCGATCGATCGCTGCTAGTAGATGGTAAGCTATTTCTAAAATAAAAGTTACTAGATTGACCGCTATTGCTGCTGTCTTCCGCGTACGAAACCAAGCGCGCCATATTTGGAATTGAAGGTTCAAGTGATTGCTGTGTCAAATTATCAGCGTCATATTCGACAGCTACTTTAACTTTGCAAATCTCACAGCGACTGCAATCTAGTGTGCGAGCCTGTAATAAAAATTCATTAAAATAATGAATTAGACTAATACTACTTTACCGTTTCCAAAGGAATTATATATCGTGATCCCTGCATAATGAATTTCGCTGCACTTTGTCAATAAGGAATAGGTGGAATATCTTATACACAAACGGACATGATTTTCCTAGCACCCTTACTAGACGTCTGGCTACAGGACAAATTGCTGGTGCCCTATAGCACATGACGCACGAGCAAAGAAAATCAATAAAGCTCGGTTACAGAGACGTATTTATCTTAAAATTATGCGAACTTTATCAAACATTAAAAATTGGAACTGCATTTTCTGCTATTAAAGCAGAGTTAGATATTATAAAGTAAGCCAAAACTGCTCTTGTTACAGGCGGAAAAGCTACTAAGTATATATTTTCCAGTCAAATTATAAAATGAGGGCGGCCTGTAAACAAAAATTAAATGGGGGTCACCGGCACTAGCTAGCGGAAGGTCGTGGATCATATAGAGGGTTAAAATTTTGCAGAAAGGGCTAAATTAATATATAATATACTACAAAAAAATTGGCACTTACCTTTCATAAAATATTGTGGCTTAATGACAATTACCAAGGGCGCCAGACAAGTCGAGAATGTCCAAATGTTCGTGCAATACCTTGAGAGACTTGTCATCCCAAGGAGGACAATTGTTCCTTGTAATCAATTCCTAACTTTTGTACTACTTATGCAACTTCCACGATAAAAAAAATAAAAAAACTATTGACTTAATCAACGGCAAACAAAACTATTTAATTAACAGAGCAATAAACGTGAACCTCTTACATTCATTGATTTTAATTTCAAAATTTAATTGAATAGGTGAATATGGAATTATGAAAATTTTGCGCACATAAGTAATTCCCAAATACTGTATATGAACGAAAACTTATATTATAAATCTTACAGTATATTAATCCTACGGTTTATGGCCAAAACGTCCTAACAAATAAACTAACTAAAAATGGGTCATGCTACTTAACTATAAAAACTTACTTACTAAAAATCGTCCATTGTTTGATGGCTTGCCTTCCAACGTAGAACAGCTCTTAAATTGGGGGAGAGAATCTCGCTTGTTGCTCTTGTTTGTAATTTTTAAATAATTGAGTGGCACACGAACCCGGCAGGATATTATTGACAATATCACTTAACTTGTGCGTCACATGCCTCCAAGCTTTTTATTATTTACCTTATATCACTATAAATCTGCGAACATACGGGCATAACCCTTGCGAACGGAAGAGTTAATTACTCCTTTTCAAATTTTACTATCGTGATACTAAGTGAAATATTATATCTGTGATGCCGGAGAACGCTACCCGCGAACTACGTTTCTTTCTACTTCTTGACCACGGACAGCCCCATTGGAAAAACTTTCTGTCTTTTGGTTAAAGCCTTAAGTTATATAGATTAATTTCTACTCTAACCATTATGTACGTCATTTTCTGTTATCCAATGACTGAACAGTACCTCCCACAAAAACAAGATTTTAGAAACCAAATCCAACCCCATTTTAGATGAGGGTCACGGAAGCAATTATTTTCCCAAGAGTTTAAATATATTGTATCTTCTAAGAATTTCTTAATTATTGAAATGTGGACCATACCTATGGCGACAGTGGTCTGCCGTTAACAAAAGACCGGTTAACCTACTTGAGCCGAAATGGATTTTAAATACAATGGATGTCTCCAGACTACTTAAAATTACTTGCAATCTTTGAACAAATCAAATTGAAAATAGTTTTCGCTATTTATAATGTTTCGTTTTCTATAACCCGCTGTCAATCAAAGAAAATATTAGGAAGATTAAGCTTTTCAAACAGAAAATTGCTTCCCTTTATTTACGTTAAAAGATACTTGTTACGTTATCATCGAACAATTCGGTATTTTGTGACAATAAATACCATCAGTGCGTTCACCCTACAGTTTAGTGAAACATTCATATACCGGCAGGCAGTGCGTGAAGTGAGTTGCATTCAACCCTTGCAAAAGACGGTCGTGTGAGAGCTTTTGAAAGCGACACCGACATTACCCGGACGAGCGTGCTTTCGGTTGTCCGTCAAAGGTTTTTGTGTGTGAACGTTATTGCCCACAGCGGCACAGGATAAAAGGTATTTATACCCTTTATTAAGTAGTTTGGTGTAGTTGTAGTTATTACATAACCGCTCCACTGCTATCGTTATTGCTTGCAAAAAGCAATTGGTCCTTCCCCTTAATCCCAACAAGCCAATACTATTTCATTTTAATTTTATCAGATTCGTCAATCTGTAACCGACCTAAACTTTAAGAGGTTTATTGTATTTGATTTACAAGGGTAGAGCTTTAAATTATGATGACCTGCCGCTGGAATTTCTAATAGTTTAGCCTGAAGCTATTTGTAACCCTGGTCTTTTATTATAAGGGAGCCTAACTAAAATATGAAGTAATTTATTGTGGAATTTTTGTCTATAAGTTGTGCAAGTTACTGAATTTTAATTAATTGATTTGTTTATTCGTTAACATTACAAAATAATTTTACACTCTTTCGAATAAAGATAACAATTTCGGTACAATAACATAAACTGCCAATAGATTTCAAAATGAAGGTGGTTTGACTCTATCTGTAGGCATTTTCAAACTGCAAACTCATTTATTTAAATAGGATGCAATACACTATTCTTAAACGTCTACAGTTTTAGATTGGATAAAGGATTAGATCCTGAAAAAATTACAGGATAGGTACATCTCGCATTCCAATAATATTTAAATAATGTATATTTCATATTCTATAATTTTAATTTAAATAGAAACAACATCATAGAATAATAAAAATAAATTTTAAGAATTACTCACATAAAATTGCTTAACATTACATGTACATTTTCATAACAGGCATTATTAGAACAAAACGCCGATCACTAATTTTCAATGTGCAGACTGACACGCCCAATTAAACCATTAGTGTCTCACAAAATGGTGATGCCAGTAAGTTAGAAATAGACGAGAGGAGTAGTGAGGTAGGGTCGGGTCAACTAAAACAAGGTGCACTTCTGTGATATGTTGTAGTTATGCAGTCGTTCGTAAATATGTTAAGACGTTTTGAATTTACATAGGTTTGTTGAAGCAAGAAGTTAAAAGTAGTTTACCTGCAAACTATATAATTAAATTGATACTAATACTAGTTAAACTAGTCGAAGCTAATTTTCATTTCGTGAACATATATTAACATACAATGTTCAGGAATTTAAATACAGATAAAATGAGTTTGCGTATAAATAAATTGCTTCTGGACTTGTTGGAAAACGTTGCTTGGCGTGCAATTTCTAAACTACCAATGCAGATTAATTGTGCATGCAATCAAAAATACACTAGGTCTGTTTCAAGCCAATCAGCATTCCACTCCCGAGAAATGTTATAAAAGTCAGTCGGTCGTAAAAATGCTGATCCGTTGTGAATACACAGAAGTCTCTCAAGCGATAAGTTAAAAAAGCAACTGCGTGCAGATGTTAATTCATTCTACCTGTTTGAGTAAATATCATATACACCTTAACGTTTGAGTGACAAAGATGGTCTTTCTTGAGATGAATCTTCTATAGCCAAACTGGTACTGTAATTAATACCTCTATATTTAAAGTAAATTGTCAACCTAGCGAACAAGTGTTTGTTAATTAGTGGCTTGGAAAAGAAGAAATGGTTAGAATCTTTCCTGTTACAAAACTTTGTAACCAATGTGTTAACACTAGACTAATCGAAGTTGTTCTAATTGAAATGTAGCCCAATGAGGTAGACAGCAGTAACAATCTACAATGTGCAATGCCATACAGTTAAAAGAATGATCCAAACAAAAATATAGTACTATCTATTTTAGCTCAATTTTACACACATACACGCGCGCGCACACACTCGCACACACACGCACACACGCGCACACGAGCGCGCGCGCACGATCACGCACAACACATACACACATACGGGGCGCTCAATTTATTATGGTGTGGCCATCAGTTTATAACCAGTTTGTGGAGTGTTGGAACTTGCATAGTACAACTTGTTTAATTGCTTGAAATATAATTATAGGTTGTTTTAGTTTATCTATACACCCCTCAACCCTATGACTTAATCTACCCTTAAACTACCCCTGTATCATAGCAATATATATATATATATATATATATATATATATATATTCTTAAACCCGCGAAATTCTCTATATTTTGAAGTATTTAATTAAAATTTTCAAGTCAGAATGAAGTTGTAATATGCGATTTTCAGTAGTAATTATTTATAGTTTTCCTGAGTTGGTTTTATAATTTAAGATTATATTTTATAAAGTTTCCGGTCGTAATTTTATTACACTTCAATTTATAATGCTTGAATCTTTTCTGAAAGGATTTCGCGATGTTTTGAATAGCTTTTGTTCAGTTTAGGATGGTGTTTCGCAGTTATAATTAGATATTTGTCGCGTTCAAGGTGAGTGATTTTATTCACTTTTTAAGATGAGATGATGAGGCTTTGCGTTTGATTTCGTGCTTTGCTAATTCTCGTTGTAAGATGTAGGGTTAATAATAGATTTGCAAATTGTCTATTACTTTACGGAATACGATGAGTTTTGCGTCTGGATAGTTGCGTTATTATAAGATTTTGGTTTTAAATTCGTGATTTCATTTTCGCTTCTTTACTTTCGGGATATTGTGCCAGTTAATACCGAGTTGTTGAATTAGAAATTTGATTTTGTTTCTAAAAATTTTTTTGCGTTAGTTAATTCGTAAATATAGTCTCAAGTGCGCTTAAAATTTACGACTTTTTAATTGTCTCAGAAATAAATTTTCTTAAGTTCTTATATATATCTCTTTCATACAAAGAATAATCATAATAATAAAAATTTTAAAAACAGCTTGAAGATAATCTCTTGCAATTGCTAAGTAGATTATTTCTATAAAATTACATAAAATAATGATAACAATAGTCAATATACATATATAATCATAAACTAGCAAATATCAAATATGTTTGTTAAATATAAAAATAAAATTCAATTGGTTTAAAGGAAATGAACTTACACTAGTTGCTTTGTTGATTTTATAAATTCTTTCTCTTTTCGGTTTTTGGATTTGATCTATTCTCGTATCATCGCCTCCGGTTTTTCTTTTGTTGAATTTGAACGATTTTTGTTTCGGGTTCAACTTCTGTTTGTTTGCTGGGTTTGAACGATTCTTGTTTCGCCTCCAACTTCTGTTTTGGTTCTGCCAAATACGGAATTGAAATTCCAGACCACCAGTTCCTTGATTTTGGATTCGCTAGTGCCCTTTTGACATCCGTTACGACTGCGCCAGTTAAGGTCGTGGCTGGGAGCGGTCCTTTTTAAAAAGACATTTCCAACTTCTTAACACATTTATTTATTTATACAGAAATTAATTGGAATTTTGACAATCTTGAAATATTATTCTAAGTCCGAAATTAATTAATTAATTGAACAAAATGAGTAATCTAACGAACTGCAAGGTAAAAGCTGAACGATGGATTAACTGTCGTCGACTGGGACTCCCGGACCTTTTATAATATCCCTACCCCCTCACATGGCTGTGGGAAAATGCAGACCTAATGTCTGCTTACACTTGACTCTATTCATTAATACAATGTTGCGATCTTAATTCTATTCATAATTACTTTGTTGCAAGCTTACTTTCTAGGTAATCTCGGTACGTGACTGTCTGTGACCGCCTGTGACCTGACATCTGCAGTGTCACTTATCGTCTGTGCTACAAAGTAGCGCTTTCGTTCCCATGAACGTTAATAAACTGTATGAATTGTCCTTTATTTACATTGTTGCACATCACTTAGCGCATTTTCTAATATTTCTAATAATTTGCTAATTATACTTTCTTTACATATATATTACAATTGGGGGATTACATAACTCGCGTTCACTGCCGATAACGACGCACTTGCGTAATGCGAGTTTCTGCGCAGAAACCAACGACGACCCGTTGTCGTCAAATGTAATATAGTGATTCTTGTTTCAGTATTAAACCGGCTGCTGCTTGAGATTATTGTCAGTTTGTTGGCCTGTTAGGTACTGTATAAAGTGCGTTCTTAGGTATTTGGTTTTTGTTTTTATTAATATGGTTTTTTGTTATGGAGGATCAAAATCCGGGTTGTTCCATACTGAAACGTTCACGATATGTATATAATAAACCACTAACGGACTAGGAATTAGAAATACTCGCAAATCAAGAAAGTGATTTCGAGCCATTTAAAGATAGTGAGAACGAATATGAACCTGACGAGATATCTGAAGGGGAGGAAAGCGACGAAAATGGAGCGGTGTTGAAAAAGGATGACATTCAAGCAGGTATTAGAAATGAAGTTGTTAATTTATTATTTATGTTTTAGAAACGGATGTAGTTGCTGCAGCTGAAACTTCTAAAATTAAATGGACTTCAGGCACGTATGTAACTGAAACTCTGCGACACAATAGAAGAAACAATCCCAAGGAAGTTGTAAATGCCAAATTAAAAAAAGGAGATATTCTTACCAAATACTGTAATGGAGTTGCAGTAGGAAAGTGGAGAGATGAACGGGATGTGATATTTATTTCGACAGAATTTGATAGCACATTGCAAACAACAAAAAATTGGAAAGGGCAAGATGTTAAAAAACCACAAAGTATAATAAACTATAACAAGTATGTCAGGAATTGACAAACAAGACCAAATGCTGGCTTATTATATCAGTGAAAGAAAAACTATAATATGGTATAAAAAATGGCCATGCATTTTTATCAATCATGTTGTTAAATAGCTTTCACTTATATAATAAATTTACTTCCCAGAACGACTGAACTATTATGACTTCCGTCATATCATAATAAAAGCCCTTGTAAATGAAGGTGGAGCTCAACAAGACGATAAGAAACGTGATAGAAAGCTGCCTCATTTGCCACAAAAATATCAAAGAACCACAAATTCAGGGTGTTTACTGGTACGGAAATCCGGAAAGTACTTGAAAAGTGTCGATTTTGTAGAGCAAGTCCGGATATGCGGAAAAAGTGCGGAATTTATACTTCACGTACGGAAATTAAGCGTCTGCTTTTAGACATTACAAAGTCTGACTTTTATTTTCTAGTCTTCCATTGTGTATAAAATAAAACTTTCGTGGAATAAAGATTCCGCGACCGTATGCTCAACAGTACAGTTTATAAGTGAATTCGTTGATATAAAATACGACCTCGGAAATAATAATATTAGCAAGTGATAAAATCAAAACAGGTATTGTTTTTTAAACATTGGTCATTCTTTCAATACAATCACAATAAATAGACCTAACCTAACCCAAACCACCTACCAAAACTACCTGAAATGTATTCTTTACCAACAATAACACCCCCAACCATAAATCATTCTATCAGCCAAACAAAAAACCCATTGATCCATCAGACAATAAAAGAAGGAACATATTCCAACGCAATAAAAGGTAACGCACCAAATAAACAAACATGTGCAAGCAGTTTCCCTTCAAAAGAGAATGCGATTATATTAAATTCATTACCAGACACAAAGCTAGAAGATTATCTAAATGCAATCACGGAAATAATAGATCCTAAAAATATAACCTTTGCTTCAAGAATAGCAAACAGCCGGATCTGCATTTATTTAACTACAAAAGAAGATGCCGACCAGCTTGTAAATAATCATTCTAGAATAATAGTGAATAATACAGAAGTGGAAATACGTAAATTACTAACGCCGAGATCATAAACGTGGTTATTTCAAATGTTAGACCATCCATACCACACAATGTAATAGAAGACCCACTTATACAGCTAAAAATAACTTTAACAGGTACGATGGCATTTATAAAAGCTGCATTATCAAAAATAAAATTTATACACATCCTAAGCTTTCGTAGACAAATCTATGTTAAACAAACTGCAAATTTAAACATCCCCGAATTCACTTTTAACTAATTAAAAATATTCGAATGTTCTGATCACGCTTATTTTCCATTTTTCATGCAACAAAAAGTACTGAATTTTTTCAGTTAAAGTACTGAAAGGTAAAGAAAAAGTATTGAATCTTTGTTCAGTTGTTCGAGTAGACACCCTGAAATGAACGACAAATGAGAAAGAGGTGCAAAAATTGTTATTCGTCAAATGTGCGTAAGGATACAGTATTTTTTTGCCCAATATGTTCAGATAAGCCAGGACTTTGTCTAGAAAAGTGTTTTGAAGACTAACATAAAAATTAAACAACTGATTGTTTAAGGCGCTATATATATATATATATATATATATATATATATATATATATATATATATATATTATTAGCGGGCTATTGTTACCGCGTTTCTCTAATTTAAAACAAGTAATAACAAGAGTTATTATTACTCACTATTCACAAGTCTAATTAACAGTATATGCCATATTTATAGATGTTTTCAGTCCAATTAACAATGAAGCACTATCACACTAATGAATTTACAAACACTAATATCTTCTTGAACTAACTTCTTTACCATATGTCAATTAATAACACTAACACAACTATTATTTATTACACTTCTATCTATTTATGTATACTACAAGCTGCACGTACATTAGACACATCATATAACATTTATGTATACTCTGAAACTTCCAAAAGCTCAACTACTTTTACTATACACGATATAAATTTGTATTCAACATTCTGGTATAGACTAACTCTGTACTTCCTTATTGGTCTTATTTATACCGTGAATTAAAAAGGATGACTCATCTTCCAGTAATTGCCAGAAGCTTCTCGGTCGATGGAGAATATACAGTGCCTGCGGAGGTTGTGTGTTTGACGGGTTGCCTAATAGTAGCTCGCAACATATATATATATATATATATATATATATATATATTGCTGTGTATCCTTTATAAGAATCGAGCCTTACCCGTTTTCCTCTCTTCCTCAGTTGAACGGCCTTCTTCAACTGCTTCCGGCTAACTCATTGGGATCTCCTCTTGGGTATCTAGATTCACTTGCATATTCTCAATCATACACACACACTAGCAATAAAACCTCAAATACAACCAACATACAAGCTTTTATTTATAATTATTTACAAATAAAATGCAATAGAGTCCATATTCCATTGATCACGTTACACTTTAGAAAAACCTTATTTTATAATGTCCAGTATTTTATTTTAAAATAAAATAAACACATAAATTGTACCCGGAGTAAATGGGCCTTGAATAATACCCTTCTCTAAAATTCCTTCTTTATAATTTATTTATTCATTTTACTCTAATTAAACTCTGGGGTAGGGTGAGCTCAAATAACAAAACAAAGCCATGTACTCTTCACAAAAATTGCACGTTCTGATGGAACGTTTAAAAGCTTTATAGACACCTTCAACTTTCTAGTTAAATACCATAATAAAGTTTTTACACGTATTAGGTTCAATACGTAAATAATACACACTACCTTCAAATTTCACTCTCATACTTTCTCCCAATATTCACAGTTTATAAAGTCACAATTCAAATCGTTACCTGGAAATTTATAGTAAATCTCTGCTTTGAGGATGATGCCGTCTATTTCTTCTGTCCGTTCTGCAGGTCGTTTCTAGCTGTTACTAGAAAAACTCCATCCTAATTGAACTGCAAACGCGGCCTCCCCGGTGTAACCAAATTCCCAATTCCATTTAAAATTATGTCTTCATTAATTAGAAGCTTTAAACCACGTTACTTAATGTCCCGCCACGAGTTAATTATAATTATAGATGATATCTCTATTAAAATGTAATTTCGGCACACTTAACCGCGTATTTAATTAAGAGACTATCACCTTGTAATATAATTTAACTGATTTAGTAATACTTACAACTCGTGATACTTAGATACGTTGTTTGGAGCGATCGAAAACTTAAGGGCCCTCACCACGTTCTCTAAAATCATTTATACACTCCGAATGTAACCTCTCCATACCTGCTTAACGCGAAATCCCCTGTTAACACCACACATTCTCGCAATTTTGCACTCAACTCCATTTTCAAATCCGCGAATTTCAATACCCCGTTATAATATTTCAAGATCACGCTACACTATCCTTGTGCTTGTTTCAACTCAAACTAACATATTGACCAATCGTAGACTTAGTGACGCTTCACAAATCCCTCCTATCCTATTAGTGTCTCTTACTTATGCGTTTTCTCTGTCCCTTTCTACCCTGGTCTGAGTGGTACAAAATCGATATTCTTGACTATCTGCTGTCTAAACACACGTGGACTTGCGACGTGACTTTAAATAACCCCTGTTTAGTATTTCATGCTAAAACATTCAACCGTTTCCAATATACGTAGAATCTGCATGTTTTTTCTACTCAAATTTATTAGAACCTGACATTTAAAAGTTAGCAGGTGTTCGATCGTAACGAACGTTTTAAATACAATTCTTCGAGCTTCGTTTCAAGGTATTTCAACCCTCTTGATATATTTGTTTGTTAGCAACGCGTTTTACCTTGGGTTTTTACAGGCTTTTATGCTTATTATATGTCAATAATTGTTCAATTAACTCCAATTAAATTAATAAATGCATGGCATTGGCTTCTGCCATTTAATTCTTTGCAAAGCTATTACATTTTTAATTATTATTTGTACAATTTGATTAATACCCCTTACTTAAGAATTGAATTAATTAATATAAATTTCGCACGTAATTTCTGTTTGTTCCTTTATACAGGGTGTTTTGAAATTGTTTCGTTTATTTTATTTTTAACCCTTTTAAACCACTATATAATCCCCCTATTTCAATTCTAAGAAAAACTAACCCCGGTTTTTCTGAATTTAAATATCTACATTCTAATTTAATGCTATCTGCTATTTCTGAACACCTATCTACTCACCTAACACTACCTATACCTATTTATTCACCTATCACTACTTATCTACCTATTTCTATATACTTCTACTCCTATCTCTACTTATTTCTATCTATCTACACCTATCTTTATTTCTAATTAACTATTCACACCTATCGCTATCTTTTACCTAACTATTTCTATCTATTATTAACTCTTCACCCTCTTATTTCATTGTTCTTTCTCCTTTTATTTCTCCCTTCAGTCCTTTATTGACTCTTTACATACATCATCTTGTACTTTTGTCTTTATTTTCCGTCTTCAATACTTTTCACCTCACTTATTATCACTACCTATTCTTATCCTACCTATACATACCTAATTCTATACCTATATCTAACTATCTCTCATATTTATCCTATACCTAATCTTATTTTCTATAAACACCTATTTCTATCCCTATCTATCTAAATTTTACTCTATAATACACCTATCTCTACTTTTCTATATACACCTATCCATATCTATCCTATTTCTACATCTACTTTTCTATATACAGCTATTGCTATTTCTCTATTCTATATCTATACTAAAATTCCTCCACTAAAATTCATCTATCTCTATCTTTTGTCATTATACTTCATCTTGTTATTTAAATCTGACTCTTTTCTTGTCCCTCCAAGTCTTTCTTCTAACTATCCTAATACTCTTCATCCCTATCTCTCCTCCTTCGATTTCTATACTAATCATCCCTGTTACTTCACATAAAATAAACTTATCCCTATTATCCTGACTCTTAAATACTTCTTCTTCATTCCCTATACTTGTCTGTATCTCATTTATTATACTTTCTTTTTCTGTGGACAAACCAAACGATACTACTTCAACATCTTTATCTATCTTCACTATACAAAACTTTTCATCTCTTCTAGACCCTTCATGTACAATATTCAATTCACAAAAATCTTTTAAATTCAAATTCAAATTACCAAAATTATCTTTGCCCTTTAACTCACTTATGCCTATATTTACTACTTGTGTGTCACATAATGCTGTCTCTACTTCTAACCCTTTTAATTCTGACTTTTTATCTACTACTAATTCTGCGCCTGACTCTACCTCTACTTGCTCCGCCTCTTCTTTCACTATTCCTTGTACCTCATCTAACTTTTCCTCACTATATTCCCCTGAGTCGAATTCTCTCACTTCTTCATCATCTCCCTCTATACTATTAATACATAAACCCATGTCATCTTCGGTGACCTTATAACTTGCCTTCCAGGGCAATATCCTATCCCCAATCCTAACTATTTTCCTCTCCATATCTATTATAACCCCTAACTTCATCATGCAATCGACCCCTAATATCCTTTTAAACTTTAACCCAGGTACAATAATAAATTCTTGTTCACAGCTTACTGAACCTAACTCTACTTTCAAAATAGCTACGCTATTTACAACAGCAAATCGTTTTTTGTTCGGTGCAATCAGGTGACTTCTTTTTATTGGCATTATTCTATCACACACTTTATTTTTGATTTCATTGACGAATTCCTCCGATATCAAACTCGCCTCCGCTTGTGAATCTAATAAAACTCCTAAATTTTTCTCAAAAATTTTAATTTCTATTATGGGAAACAAAATTTTTCAACTATTTCTGGCTCAATTTCCTCTTCAATTTTTAAAAATTCCTTCGGATGTTCATACTTGTACACAGTGATGTCTAGTGGTTTGTCCGTCTTTAAAAATCCTGTCTAAGTCCGTTTTCCCTACTCGGTCCTGGTCTAGCCGTCACCTCAGCGTATGTCCTAGGCGTTTCTACTCGTTCTGTGTTCGTATTCTCAGTCCCCCGTATGTCCGGTGAACTGTTCTGTCGTGTAGGTCCCGGTCTCGGTGCTGGTCCCCTTCCTAAACTGCTACTTCTGAAATATGGTCGTCGCTGTTTCCAATTTTGTCGCAGGTATTGATAATTATTCCGTCTAGCATAGTTGTCCCTTGTCAAACCTAACCGTGTTGATTTGTCTTTCCCTATGCTCTCGAGGTCGTCCACTACTTACGTCGTCGTACCTCTGCAGGTATTCCAAAAACATTTCTCTGTCCACTATGTTCTGTAGTGCAACGTGTTGTCGTACCTCTACCTCAAAGTGTCTCGATAGATATTTAATAATTTGTCGGTCCGTCAGTGGTGGGTTCAGTTGCTTAGCTATGCTATACTTGAGTATAGCATATTGCTCCCTACTTCCTGAAAATTCTCCTTTAAATTTCCTCGTGATTAAGTCGTCCCGTACCTGGTCCTGTCTGTGGTCACTCCAATAGTGTTTTAAAAATCTGTCTTCGAAGTCCCTGTATGTGTCAATCTCCAGTCCTATTAAATTATACCAAGCTTCTGCATGGTCTTTTAATAAAGCTTTTACAATATTCAATTTTGCCTGTTCGTCGTATACATTATTTATTAGCCCTCTAACATTATTGATAAATATTTGCGGGTTTACTCTACTATCCCCATAGAATTTCATTTGCTGCTCTAAAGAAACATTACCTGTTACAAACCTTGGACCATCCCCCATTAAGGTCGCTACGTTATGCTTAATCCCTGTCACTTCTCTCTCAACCCGACCTAACTGATCCTTACACGAGTCCGTTACCTCAGTCATTTTCGCATTAATTTCATCCTCACAGAAAATTTTTACATCCGTCCTTAATTGTCCCATTTCTAAATTTAAACTTCGAATATCACGCTCATTTTTATCCACCATATTTTCAACTTCCCCCATCTTTACGGTCAAGCTATATTTAAACTCTGAAACTTCTTTGTTCGTTTTGTCTATTTTGTCACTTAGGCTTTCCCTAACTCCTGTTAACATCTCATTCATTTGGTCAAATTTTCTATTCGATTCAGCACTCATCTGATCAAATTTTCTATTTGTTTCTTCCCCCATTTCTCTAATCTCCTCAAACTTCTTGTTAGATTCTTCATTCATCCTCTCTAGCATTCTCAAAATTAATTCATTTCCAGCTTCTCCTGATTCCGTCCTCGACTGATCCCTACTACCTCCAGCTTCCTCCATTTTCGAATTTCTTTCACACAAGGCACTATCGTCACTTCCAATTTCCACTCCTTGACTTCTTAACCACTCCTTTCTCTGCATACGTTCAAATCACTCTCACACACTAAAACACTCTCTCTCAAAATACTCTTAACTTTATACAAACAAAAAAAACTGAAACTCTCTCTCTCAGATCGCCAGTTTCCTGGAGTAAAATCACTAAATTCTACTTGGAACTCGAGCCTCACTTTTGGGTCGCCAAAATTGCTGTGTATCCTTTATAAGAAGCTAGCCCCACGTTGGGCGTCAAAATTGCTGTGTATCCTTATAAGAATTGCCTCAGCTCCTGAATTGGGAGTCAAAATTATGCCGTGGAACTCGGGTAAGATGCTTACCAACCATAAATTATTTTCGAAAATTTTATAAAATTTTCAAATTCGACAATAAATAAATTTTCAAAAATTAACTAATTGAAAAAAAAATTATCCTTACCCGTTTTCCTCTCTTCCTCAGTTGAACGGCCTTCTTCAACTGCTTCCGGCTAACTCATTGGGATCTCCTCTTGGGTATCTAGATTCACTTGCATATTCTCAATCATACACACACACTAGCAATAAAACCTCAAATACAACCAACATTCAAGCTTTTATTTATAATTATTTACAAATAAAATGCAATAGTGTCCATATTCCATTGATCACGTTACACTTCAGAAAAACCTTATTTTATAATGTCCAGTATTTTATTTTAAAATAAAATAAACACATAAATTGTACCCGGAGTAAATGGGCCTTGAATAATACCCTTCTCTAAAACTCCTTCTTTATAATTTATTTATTCATTTTACTCTAATTAAACTCTGGGGTAGGGTGAGCTCAGAATAACCCAGCTAATTATGCATTTGCATACTTTTAAAACAAATAACAAAACAAAGCCATGTACTCTTCACAAAAATTGCACGTTCTGATGGAACGTTTAAAAGCTTTATAAACACTTTCAACTTTCTAGTTAAATACCATAATAAAGTTTTTACACGTATTAAGTTCAATACGTAAATAATACACACTACCTTGAAATTTCACTCTCATACTTTCTCCCAATATTCACAGTTTATAAAGTCACAATTCAAATCATTACCTGGAAATTTATAGTAAATCTCTGCTTTGAGGATGATGCCGTCTATTTCTTCTGTCCGTTCTGCAGGTCGTTTCTAGCTGTTACTAGAAAAACTCCATCCTAATTGAACTGCAAACGCGGCCTCCCCGGTGTAACCAAATTCCCAATTCCATTTAAAATTATGTCTTCATTAATTAGAAGCTTTAAACCACGTTACTTAATGTCCCGCCACGAGTTGATTATAATTATAGATGATATCTCTATTAAAATGTAATTTCGGCACACTTAACCGCGTATTTAATTAAGAGACTATCACCTTGTAATATAATTTAACTGATTTAGTAAAACTTACAACTCGTGATACTTAGATACCGTGTTTGGAGCGATCGAAAACTTAAGGGCCCTCACCACATTCTCTAAATTCATTTATACACTCCGAATGTAACCTCTCAATACCTACTTAACGCGAAATCCCCTGTTAACACCACACATTCTCGCAATTTTGCACTCAACTCCATTTCCAAATCCGCGAATTTCAATACCTAGTTATAAAATTTCAAGAATATCACGCTACACTATCCTTGTGCTTGTTCCAACTCAAACTAACATATCGACCAATCGTAGACTTAGTGACGCTTCACAAATCCCTCCTATCCTAGTAGTGTCTCTTACTTATGCGTTTTCTCTGTCCCTTTCTACCCTGGCCTGAGTGGTACAAAATCGATATTCTTGACTATCTGCTGTCTAAACACACGTGGACTTGCGACGTGACTTTAAATAACCCCTGTTTAGTATTTCATGCTAAAACATTCAACCGTTTCCAATATACGTAGAATCTGCATGTTTTTTCTACTCAAATTTATTAGAACCTGACATTTAAAAGTTAGCAGGTGTTCGATCGTAACGAACGTTTTAAATACAATTCTTCGAGCTTTGTTTCAAGGTATTTCAACCCTCTTGATATATTTGTTTGTTAGCAACGCGTTTTACCTTGGGTTTTTACAGGCTTTTATGCTTATTATATGTCAATAATTGTTCAATTAACTCCAATTAAATTAATAAATGCATGGCATTGGCTTCTGCCATTTAATTCTTTGCAAAGCTATTACATTTTTAATTATTATTTGTACAATTTGATCAATACCCCTTACTTAAGAATTGAATTAATTAATATAAATTTCGCACGTAATTTCTGTTTGTTCCTTTATACAGGGTGTTTTGAAATTGTTTCGTTTATTTTATTTTTAATCTTTTAAAACCACTATAATATATATATATATATAATATATATATATATATATATATATATATATATATCCACACTTATATATATATATATATATATATATATTGCAATGTGTAATATTCAAATTTTGTATTTTATTGCTTTTTAGTTTTAATTATTTAGATGCTTTTATTTGTTCCATAAACTTTCTAGATATATCGTGCATGACGCAACCGTTGCGTCATTGGCCCCTATGCTTAAAAATTTATATCAGGGGCCAATGACGCATACCTTGCATCATTGTTGTATTTTCATTATTGTTTCGAAAAAAAAGCTTTTTTGTAATAAACTATGCTTATAACATCAAAAGTAATAGAATTTCACAAAAAAAATTGTATGGCCTCTGTGCGGACACTGTAAGTTTGGAGTGGCAGTCAACGTGTTAATTTGATATTTATTTGCAATTGTATTGTAAAAAAAAATATTACATAAAAGGGAAAACTGATGCATTGATTTTAAATATAAAGTAGAAAATGATACTAATTACATTGATAAAATGTTTTAAATATAAATAAATGTTTGTAATAAAAAGAGAATAGTATTTGATTACTTGAATAGGAGGAATAAATTATAATGTATAAAATTGTTGATATAATTTGATAATGATGAAGTAATTTTGAAAAACAAATAAGGAAAAAAGAAATGAAAATATTGAAATTTATTATAGATTTCTTAACAAACAGGCAGCGAACAATCTGTTTTACAGTGGTTGTGTTCTTTAATTTTTGTGTTTATCTTTTGTTTTTCTTTGCTTTTGATTTTAATCACGTTTTAAAAAATCCGCCATTACAATATTATTTTCGCGAACCTCCTCTGCAAACACTGCGAACTCCCAGGGGTTCGCGAACCACCGGTTGGGAATCTCAGGTGTAAAGTAAGTAATAATTTGCGCTATATAAAAATGTAAACGATTGAGTAGGGAACTAGGTCGGGGTGATCTCGCACATTTCAGGATTTAAAAGATATTAGTGCTAAACGGCTACCATGTTTTTATCATTTTGGCGAAAGTACGAGACGAGATCAAATGAAAATTGCAGAAATGTAATAAAAATTTAAAATTCTCGCCATTTTCCTGTAAATTACTAGAACTGTTAACCATGCTTTAAATAATGCTCTTCTAGTGGCAGTATAGTACAGACATGCCGAGTGCTGTACCGGTAGCAGTTTAGAGATGGCGAGGCGGCCGCACTTATAGCAGGCACCAATAAAGAACCACATTCTGCTATACGTTTTTTGAGCTTTGAAAATTAAAAACTATTAAAATCTATTGGACCATCAATGCTGTATGCCGTCTTAAGTTTCAGAGTGTCTATAAGATGGGTTTCACAAAGAACGCAAGCAAGGAATGACACTTCCTCGTTATCAAAACCCAAGCGGCGAATGAGAGTCGGCGTACATAATCAAAAACTTTTTTTCAGAGACCCGTTTTGAATGTCAAGAAACTGTTGAAAAATGACACATTTGTGTTACACCCTTGATAAATAAATTAAATTAAAAAATTAGGGATTTTAATTCGCTTCTCGTATATTTATGTTGTTTCCTTCAAAGCAATGTTCAATGTTCCTATGTATTGATCGTCCGCTTTGAAGGAGAATTTCCCGCGGTGTCGATCACTTATATATAAATTTTAAAAAATAAATATTTTTTCAGAGCTCACTTCATTAGTTCTTCATAATTGTCCCTTATCCCTAAAAATAGTTACGGAGAATAAAGATGAAGGATTTTTTTAATTAATTTGTATATTATCACAAGATATACTGGCACATATTTGATTAATTTAGTTTATAGCATGGCCGAAAATATATACACTTGAGACAATAATTAAAAATTATTTTCAGTAACCTTGAAACTAAAAACTCCACAGGCAAATGACAGGTTGAAATAATACAAAAGCTATAGAAAAGGGTCTATATAAGAAACAGCAGTCTGTTCTCGCTCCGACCCCAATAGAAATATCAAAGCGTAACCCCACTATTTATTCTGGTATGATGCACATCTGCTTCGATAGAAATTAATTAATATACAGCATTGAACGGTTATGGTTAGGCATTGACGTGGTATTTGACTTCAAAATAATAAATGATCTTCAAAATCAATTCAGCTTAGGTGCGATATACTTAAACTATCCAAGATTGTATATTTTGTGTCAAATTACCGGCAATCCTTTAAAGCAAATTAAAGGACAACCTGTGTTTGGGTCACCCCCGCATCTTCCTTGCAATTGTAATGAACTGTTCCTGAAAGAGTGTGACAATATCCCTAGCTGTACGTTAGAAGATGATTTGATCAAAATTTTTCAATAAATTGTTTTCATATATTAAATTCACATTGTAAATTTTTGTGAAGTGAACCGCGGTGCGTTTTTGTTACCTATTTCACCAAGGGAAAAGCTGATTTAGCTGTGCAGCGTATCAAGATATAATAATGGTAAGTAAGAGATTACAGAGAATACGTGCCTTTAGTTTTTTATAGAAACGAGGACACTCACAATTTTATTTGCATTTTTACCAACAATTGTTAATTATTTGGATATTCTTTTTGTAAGAGCAAATGAATAGAACTATCTCTGATGGCAAATATGAAACTACAAAATCAAGTGTTTCATAGAAGTTTCTAAAAACCGAAAAATACTTCATATAAATATTTGCAATTAAATGTTCTTAAAGCTTTCAAATTTGCACCTTTAGGTATAAATAAAATATAACAAATTGAACACATACGGAATACTCAATTTTTAAAAAGGATTCCGATTCAGAAGTGCACTAAAACTTAAAACTTTCTTCAGCCGTCTGTCTTCCTAATTAACACCAAACTAGTATATGTATGTTAAAAAAATAGGATCGTGTTGATTTAATAGCAACCAGAAAATGAATTGGCAATTACTGGAAGATTAGTCATCCTTTTTAATTCACGGTATAAATAATACCAATGATGAAGTACACAGTTAGTCTATACCAGAATGTCGAATACAAATTTATATCGTGTATAGTAAAAGTAGTTGAGCTTTTGGAATTCTCAGAGTATACATAAATGTTATATGATGTGTCTAATGTACATGCAGCTTGTAGTATACATAAATAGATAGAAGTGTAATAAATAATAGTTGTGTTAGTGTTATTAATGGACCTATGGTAAAGAAGTGAGTTTAAGAAGAAATTAGTGCTTGTAAATTCATTAGTGTGATAGTGCTTCATTGTTAATTGAACTGAAAACATCTATAAATAAGGCAAATACTGTTAATTAGACTTGTGAACAGTGAGTAATAAAAACTCTTGTTATTACTTGTTTTAAATTAGAGAAACGCGGTAGCAGTAGCCCGCTACAATATATATATATATATATATATATATATATATATATATATATCATCATTGGGTCTTCAGTCCTGAAACTGGTTAGACGCGTACCATCATTGTTTCCTATTCTGAACTAACCTACAGATTTCCCCAAAATTTGCACAGTCTGCATCTATAGCTATCTGATCTAGGTCTACATCCACCTTTTTTTTCCTATCTCTGCTTGTCATATATCCCATGCTATTCCCCAAAAATGCCTTTGAACGTATTCTGCCCTTCTATTTCTCATATTTTTTCAAGATATCCTTGTTTCCTTACTGTTTCTATAACCTATTTGTTATTACCTTTGTCTGACCATCCTCAAACATCTGAAGCACGGCATTTCAAAGGCCGCTACTGTTCTTCTGTCTGCTTTTCAGACTGCTCGTATTTCGTAGGCATACTATCTGTGCTGTGCTCCACACATACGCTTTCAACAACTTTTTGTTCTGTTTGTTGTCTTTCATCATAGGCGCCGTTCTTTCTTGTTAGATGCAGTTCGGTCACCTTCTATTGTTTTACAAATATATACCCTATTTTTCCGACATTCAGTGGTTGCGAAGGGGGGTAAGCAGCCTGTGGCTGCCAAGTTCCCCCAGCACTTGAACATTTACTGATTTAATATTTTTTCCAATATATCTTTTCGCACAGTCAACATTAGTTGCAGATATTTCACAACAAACAACTAGTTGTTTATAATAATCATCATATTTATCTGCGCTTATTTTTTCGTCATTGGTTTTCCCGTCTCAAAACTGGTTGGACATGTACCTGCACTTATTTCTTTTCTAAACTAACCTACATAGTTCCCTGAAATTCTCACACAGCAATACAGCTCGGTTCCCCTTATATTGTTTTCTAATATTATGCCCTATTTCACTAAGATTTATTGAAGGGGGTTAAGCAACCTGTGGCTGCCAAGATCCCCCAACACTTAGACATTTGCCGAAATAATAGTTTTCCAGTAAATGCTTTCACGCAATTACCATAATTCGAGAATATTGCCCATCCAATGCTTGTAGTTGCCTATAATAAATATCATGTTTCTTCTATTGTTTTCTAATATTATGCCCTTTTTCACTGAGATTTATTGAAGGGGGTTAAGCAACCTGTGGCTGCCAAGATCCCCCAACACTTAGACATTTGCCGAAATAATAGTTTTCCAGTAAATGCTTTTACGCAATTTCCATTATTCGAGAATATTGCCCCTCCAATGCTTGTAGTTGCTTTTAATAAATATCATGTTTAAGTGCAGTTACTTTCTTCGTCATTAATTTATCCATCTTGGGACTGGTTGGATGCGTACCTCCATTGATTTCTCTTCTGAGCTAGCCTACACATTTCCCTGAAACTCCTACAGCATACATCTTTCCCTATCTGTGTGCAGTAGTCTAACCTAGGTCTACCTCTTCTTCTCTTTTTTCCTATCTCTGCTTCTAGTATATTCCGCACTATTCCCTCATGCCGTAGTATGTGGCCTATCATCCTATCTCTCCTATTTTTTACTGTTTTCCACATATTTCTTTATTCGCCTACCATTTTTAGTACCTCTTCGTTCTTAACTTCGTCTGTCCATGATATCCTCATCATACGTCTGTAGCACCACATTTCAAAGGCTTCTACCTTTTTCTTGTACGCTTCTCCCACTGTCCAGGCTTCACAGCCATACAGTGCTGTGCTCCACACATATGTTTTGAGCAATCTTTTCCTTGTTTCTATGTTTGTGGTCTTTGAGCACAGTAGTTGCTTTTTCTGGTTAAATGTAGCACGACCTTGTGCTAATCTTTGTTTTATATCTTTTGTGCTTTTCCCATCTTGCGTTATTTGGCTTCCTAGGTAGCAGAAATCCTTAACCTCTTGTAAGTTCGAGTTACATATTTGTATTCTTGTTTTTGATTTATTTTTCCCTCCTTTGCATACTAGTACTTTAGTTTTACTTTTGTTAATTTTCATACCGTATCTCTCGGTTAGAACCGTTTCCATTTCATTGAGAGCAGCTTCTAACTCTTCCTTGCTAGATGCTAATACCGCTATATCATCTGCAAATCTAAGCATATCAATTGTTTGTCCCTGCATAGTAATTCCAAATGTCTTCCTGCATTTGACAGTATTCATTGCCTCTTCAATGTACAAGTTAAAAATTAGTGGGGATAGGGAACATCCCTGTCTCACCCCTTTCCTGATATTTACTTCTCTACGTTCCTGCTCTAATTCTATTACTCCTGTTTGTTCTTTGTACAAGCTATGTACTATCCGTCTATCCCTTTAACTCATTCCAATCTTTTTGAGTATTTCGAACATTTTTTTCCATTTTACATTGTCAAATGCTTTTTCCAGATCTACAAACCCTATATACACGCTTTCCCTTTTCTATTGTTTTCTCCATTATCACCCTCAGAGCTAAGATAGCCTCCCGTGTTCCCCTGTTTCGCCTAAACCCAAATTGGTCTTCTCCTAGTATTTCTTCAGCCCGTTTTTCCATTCGTCTTTGTACAATTCTAGTTAATATTTTTGATACGTGTGCTGTCAAGCTTATTGTTCGAAAATTTTCACATCTATCTGTGCCTTTCTTTTTGGTATAGTTACTATGATGTTATGTTTGAAATCTTTGGGTATCTCGCCTGTCTCATACATATAGCTTACAAGTTGGAATAGACGTTCTGTTACTGCTTGACCAGCGGCTTTTAGAGTCTCCGCTTGCACCTTATCTGTACCCGGCGCCTTACCATTTTTCAGACCCTTTAATGCTATTTCAAATTCATCTCTGAGTATAGGATATCCCAAATCATCATTTTCAATGTCTGATTCCTTTTCTAATGCAGTCGGTTCTTCTCCTGCATATAAATTCCCTATATATTCTTGCCATCTACCCACTTTCTCTACATTTTCTATAATGACATTTCCTCTCGCGTCCCTTATATTTCTGCTATACGGTTCTATATCCCTAAAATTGCTTCTAATTAGTTTCTATGCTTCATCTGTCTTTCCTGCTTCCATCTTAGTTTGTACCTCTTTGCACTTTTCATCAATCCATTGTTCTTTAGCTTTCCTGCATTTTCGAATAATTTCCCATTTTATGGCTTTGTATCTCTGTTTTCCTGTTTCGTCTGATTTATTTTTGTATCTCCGCCATTCTTCTATTAAATTCAGGATATCCTTTGTTATCCATGGTTTCTTATTTACTTTTTGTGTATACCCCAGAATATCTCTGGCCGCTATGTCGAGGCTGGATTTAATGTTATTCCATTCTGTTTCTACTTCCTTAGTATCAGATATTTTCCCGATATCTTTGAGCAATTCATTTGACCTTTTTTCGAATCTTTCTTGAATATCTTTCTCTTTTAGTTTCTGTAGGTCCAAGTGCCTTTTTCCGTTTCTTTTTCAAATTTTAAATTTAAGTGCGGCCTTCATAATTACGATGTTGTGGTCAGTGTCTATATCTGCTTCTGGGTAGCTTCTACAGTCTTTTACTTGATTCCTAAACCGTTGTCTAACAAGAATGTAATCTATTTGATATCTTCCTATATCTCCTGGCATCTTCCACGTATATCGTCTTCTAGCATGATGTTGAAATAATGTGTTTGTAATGATTAAATTGTTCTTGTCGCAAAATTCTACCAGCCTATTTCCTCTGTCGTTTCTAGTACCTAAACCAAATAAACCTACTATTGCTCCTTCCCTACCCTCACCTACCACTGCATTAAAATCCTCCGTAATTATTAAATTTTCATGTCCTTTTACGTGTTTTAATATGTCTTCGATATTTTTGTAGATCGCTTCTACCTCTTTGTCACTGTAGCTAGAGGTGGGCATGTATACTTGTATTATTACTGTGTTTACCGGTTTAGATTCTAATCTAACCATGAGTACTCTTTCATTCTTTTGTAAGTAATTTTCTGCACAGTATCCTATCTTTTTCCGCATAACTATCCCCACCCCCAAATTTCCTTCCTCGGCTCCTGCATGAATTACCCTAAAGTCTCCACTCCAAAAATCCCCCGCCTCTGCCCACTGAACTTCGCTGATTCCTACTATGTCTAATGATAACCGTCGAATAAGGGACTATTTTAACTCCGGAATCTTTTACCCCAGAGAATGCCATCATTTTATTATAATTTAGGTACGCTGTGTACTTGGGAGGTAATGTGGTGGTTTCCCGTTGCCTTCCACATCGCGGTAGTGTGTCTTAGACTGCCATACCGACCCCTATGGTCTCTGCCAATCTAAGTGCCGAAAGAGCCGCTGCCCTCTTTCGGGGACCTGTCTTAGTCTGGTTCCTCACTAACGACCCTACTACTTTGTTTGTACCTGTAGTTTGGCTCTTTAGCTCATTAGAACACGCAAGCCATTTCACCTGTTCTAGTAATCTAGAACTTCGGCAAGGTGCAGGTCTATTCGAAATGGCATATATATATATATATATATATATATATATATATATATTGCTGCGTATCGGGGATCAACGGTTTTAACTTCTCCAGCGTCAACAACCGATTTTCAAAAAACATATAATTTTATAAAAATATGTCTTACCTGGAATCTTCTGCTTCACAATTAGGGATGGACTCGGGCCGGGCCGGGCCGGACTTTTAATCAGCCCGGCCCGGCCCGACGCAGAAAGTGACCGGCCCGGTCCGAGGCCCGACCCGAAATAAAAACTGGCGGCCCGGCCCGGCGGGCTGGACCGGGCCGGCCCGAAATTTCGGGCCGGCCCGACTTTTATTCAGTGAATCAGAAGATATTTTTTTCAGTTGTGTTCACCAAGTAACTATCACTCTTTTGTTTAGTTTAAGAGTATAATGATTTTGAGTTACAATCAAGATACTTGTGGAATATACAGTAGTATTTCATTTGATTTTTGATTCTTTAAAAAATTCT
This sequence comes from Platerodrilus igneus, assembly GCA_036346225.1. NCBI lineage: Eukaryota > Metazoa > Arthropoda > Insecta > Coleoptera > Lycidae > Platerodrilus > Platerodrilus igneus. Next base: position 114,045 of record JARFIW010001615.1, on the reverse strand, counting down.
AGAAATATGTAACAAAGGTACAAAATGTTTGGCAATTTTTGATGTGTATGAAATTGTTGCAGACGGATTTTTATAGCCTTTTTTTACTTTGAGAAACTGAAACTTTTAAAGAGAATTGAAGTTTGATCTATAATTTGATTGTCGTGCCAAAGTTCAAGAGTTAACACTTTTGCTAAATTACTGAATACTAAAAATTAAATAAATTGTTTATAGGTCACAGTATAAACGGTACCAAACTTCATCGGTTAGTATCTCAAGCAATTGAAAATTGGTTCCTGGTGTTATTAGAACTTAAGGAACCTGAAAGTCAAATAATATACTGAATGTTTCCTTAAAAAAAGTTGGATTTTCAAATTGTGGTATGTAGAGGATACCTAATACTTTAGAAATACATACTATCTGATGAAATAGAAGTAAAATGAAGTAATTGTTTTAGGTTGAATAGTTTTTTAAAAAATGATTACCAATAAAATTTTATTTACTTTATCCTTTTTTTATGAAATGAGTTAGATAATGGCATTATTATACATTTTACCGCAATAAATACAAAACTATATTTGCAGCCAAATTCTACTATTCAACAATAAAATAAGTAATAATCGAGCAAGTAGCTAGGGGGTGGGGACTCAGGGGCTCAACACCGTCCCCAATGTTCTAGCCCTCCCTAAGAAGGGTGATCAAAAATCTCTAAAAATATTGTTGTATTTAGAAAATGATTAATGGCTGTTTCGCCCCCCCCCCTTCCATCAAAGTATTCAAAGTATGAAATTCAAAATTTCAAGTACCCTAGAAGTGTCTTCTATAACTATAGTCTACGAATAGACGATTAACGTACTGTTTTCGAAAGTTTTATTGAAATCGTTATTTTATGAAATGAGTTAGATAATGGCATTATTATACATTTTACCGCAATAAATAGAAAACTATATTTGCAGCCAAATTCTAATATTCAACAATAAAAAAAGTAATAATCAAGCACGTAGCTAGGGGTGAGGACTCAGGGGGCTCAACACCGTCCCCAATGTTCTAGCCCTCCCTAAGAAAGGTGATCAAAAAACTCTAAAAATATTGTTGTATTTAGAAAATGATTAATGCCTGTTTAGCCCCTCCATCAAAGTATTTAAAGTATGAAATTCAAAATTTCAAGTACCCCAGAAGTGTCTTCTATAACTATAGTCTACGAATAGACGATTAACGTACTGTTTTCGAAAGTTTTATTGAAATCGTTATTTTATGAAATGAGTTAGATAATGGCATTATTATACATTTTACCGCAATAAATAAAAAACTATATTTGCAGCCAAATTCTACTATTCAACAATAAAATAAGTAATAATCGAGCACGTAGCTAGGGGGTGGGGACTCAGGGGCTCAACACCGTCCCCAATGTTCTAGCCCTCCCTAAGAAAGGTGATCAAAAATCTCTAAAAATATTGTTGTATTTAGAAAATGATTAATGCCTGTTTAGCCCCCCCCCCCTCCATCAAAGTATTCAAAGTATGAAATTCAAAATTTCAAGTACCCTAGAAGTGTCTTCTATAACTATAGTCTACGAATAGACGATTAACGTACTGTTTTCGAAAGTTTTATTGAAATCGTTATTTTAAAATACATGCAGCAGTATAAAGAATCTAGCACTAATTAATATATACTAATTGGTAGAGTTCAAATAGTTATTTGTATATCAAAGCCGCGAAATTGCTTTTTAGCGTTCCGAGAAAAAGTTTATCGCATAGATCACTTGCGACGGAAGCAATATCAATTCGAGGTCGCTAAAATAATTTCGTGGCCAATGTGCAACTGTTTGCATGATTTTATTACACAATTTTTTCACTTAACTGATTAAGCTATTGCTAGAATTTAGATGTTTATATAGTGGCTTAAATCACACGTTGCTATGGAAATGATATATTTAAGACACCGACAGTGTTCTTAAAAATTCCTGAAAATGTTAGACTGCGCTAGTACTACATAGTTCAATTCCCTACACTATTTTAGAGCTACGAGTGTTATACACTCGGCTTTCTAATTTACTATTCAACACCTAAAAAATCTTAAAGCCGAGGCGAAAATTTTTAGAGATAAGTGTTTTATTTAATAAGAAGTAATTAACCCTTTCTTGTAATATCTTCGCGAGAATCTTTAAGAATTTTTTGTATTACATAAGTGCACTGGGATAAAATAGTAAGATTTTCGTAATTAAGTAACTAACTGTTGGATTAAAAGTCAACCATAATAACCGCAATTGATAATATCGACGTTCGCCGCATGATTGAAATTTGAAGTACATACATATACATAATATAAATCGTGCAAACTTTTGAATTATGAATAAATCACCTAGTTTGATGTTGCTGCGCATTTTTAACTTGCCTAAAGTACAACATGAGGAACATTAAATAGAACTAGAAAAAATATTCGGAATAAAAAGTGAGTTATAATATCACGTTTCCTTTACATTAAACAAGACGAAAAACTGATTATTAATAGGTTCATGAAGAAACTACGTAAAAATATAATTAAGAACGTTTACTTACTCAATGTGAGATATAAGTGTAAGGACGGTGGAGTATCTACTTGTGCATTTTTTGGCCCGAAAAGTTCGGGCCGGCCCGAATCGTTTGGCCCGGCCCGGCCCGAAAAAAGGTAGGCCCGGCCCGGGCCCGGCCCGAATAAAGTAGTCAGCGGCCCGGCCCGGATTCGAGCCCGAAATCGGGCCGGGCCCGAGCCGGGCCGGCCCGAAAGCCCGAGCCCGAGACCATCCCTATTCACAATGATATCTTCAGCAGCTTCCCTGGCTAGCTCAGCTGTGCCTCTTCATGGATACCTAAATTTTCTATCATTCTTCCTTCCCATTTACACACCATTCAATAAAATCACAAAATAATACAACAATCATACAATCTTTATTTACCGCTATTTACCAAATTATTCACAGATATGTACATTTTTGGTGCTCTAGTTCCAACTCAATTGTGCGCTTTTTGTAAAGTCCTTGTTTTAAAATTTTAATTGTAAACACATTTAATACAACAGGAGTAAATGGGCCCCCAAATAATTCCCTATATTTATTATTGCAGACTGGAGTATGGTGAGCTCATAATAACCCAGTTTATCAAAGTATGCTTTTCACCTAGCATAAAATTACTACAAAATTAATAACCCATGTACCCTTAACAATCTAATTTAAATTCGTAATAAAATTTAGTAAACTTTACATACACCTTTTTTTTTTAATATTTAAAATACCCTCATCATAGTCAAGTACACGTATCTTTTTCAATACGTTAGAAAAAACCACAAATACCCTCCAAAGTTCACTCACACATCACAAATAATTCCAACAGTTTATCAACTAACAACAATTCAAATGAGTTACCTGGAAAATGCTTTAAGACTCCATTTCCTACGATGACGCTATCCAAAATTATCTTTGTTTCGACTGACTATGCGCTCTGCTCCACTAGATATTTATAGATGATTACTCAGTCTACACTGAGTTCCGAGCTACCAGTTACCATACCATCCCAGCATCCAAATTCACGTATATTGCACTTGTGTTTATTGCTTTATTAATTTACTAGCTTGACATGGTATTAGGTTGGACCTCAGCTTAATTTAAATCACTCGCCACTACTTGCGTTAATAACTATAAGGCCCCCAAACACCAAGTTATAAGAGCTAGTACTACCTTACTATGTTACAAATAAATTTCAATACTCACAAAACTCTACCATAACGTCGGTTTTGCGTAGTCAAAGCGATACGAACATCAAGAGAATAAAAGAGGAACTTAATAACTTCCATCCCGTATTTATACGGTTCCAAATGTAACCTCCCGGACACTCTAAACGCGGAATACTTAATTGAAAATAATACTTCTGCAAATTTTGGATATAACCGCTTTACACTTCCCGAAATTTAGCTCGTGAACACTCTATATAATCTGAAAACCCTCATTGACCTGTTGCGTGTTCGTCTGTTGTAAAACTAACTATTTCGACCAATGACACAGTCCTATGTCATAAAACTCCGCCTGTAATATTGTTATCTTTGTCTTATCCATATTGGATGTCGCGTTCTAATCCTACTTGAGTGGTAGAAAATCGATATTGCTGACCGCGTCCACGTGGATTGAGTACGTGCTTTATGAAAACGAATGCTCTTCTACCCATTTTTATCTGTAGCATATTATTGGTCGCGCATCCCTTCCGCTCTTTAAGAAACTTTTGTTAGCTTTTAACAAAGCCAGTGACGGTTTGAATATATTCTATGAAACCCGCGTTGTTATGCATATAAGTTCGACGAAGGTAACTTTTCAAAACATGCAGGTGTTCGTAATTATCGACCGTTTACAATAACAGTTCTCGGAGCTTCTTTTCACGGTATTCGATATACTAACGTCCTCGCTTGTTACAACGAACCCTTTTGCCTTGGGATTATCGATTTCTTTACTCTGGTGTGTTTTCCAATGCTATTACACGTTGAATTAAAATAAATTAAATTAATTATGCGTTTCTCTTTGTCTTTAAAACTGGTTTTCTTTATGAAGTTATTACTTTTCAATCCCTAATTATAAAAATACGTCAATACTTCTTCGTTTAAATTAAATACATGAAATAAATTTTGCGCGTAAATAAATTGTTCGTTTCTCTATACAGGGTGTTTGAAATTGCATTGCTACCCCAAGCTAAACCCTTTAAATCCACTACATGAATATTTATATTATATATATATATATATATATATATATATATATATTACTCAAATTTAGACCAGGGTAGAAAATTAATAAACAGCATCAAATAATTTTAATCACCCTGTATAAAGAAACAAATAGAAATTACGTGCGAAATCTATATTAATTAATTCAATTTTTAAGTAACGGGTATTAAACAAAGTGTACAAATAATAATTAATATTTAATTGGTATTCGCTAAAAATTAAAGGGTAGAAGTCAATGCCATTCTTATTATTTTAATTGGAGTTAATTGAACCATTAGTAAGATATAATAAGCATAAAAGCCTGTGAAAATCCAAGGTTAAAATACCATGAAACAAAGCTCGGAGAATTATATTAAAACGTTCATTAGGAGCACACACCTACAAACTTTTAAATGTCAAATTCTGATAAATTTGAATAGATAAACATGCAGCTTCTACGTATATTGGAAACGGTCGGATGTTTTAGCAGGAAATGCTAGATGAGAGGTTATTTTACTCAAGTAGGAATCCACGTGGATTTAAATAGCAGATAGTAAAGAATATCGATTTGTACCACTCAGACTAGGGTAGAAAAGGATGGATAAAACGCGTAAAGCAGAGACACTGATAATAAAGGCGTGATTTGTGAAGCTTCACTGGGGCTACGATTGGTTGAAATAAGATGCAAACATGAGAGGGGAAAGCATAGCAGTTGGTGTGTAAAATTAATTAGTTGTTCTCGGACGTGTTGCAAGCCGTGTAGAAATTTCTTAGATTTTCAACTTGGGCGTGTGCAAATTTAGTAGAATCGCTGTGCCGAGCCGTCGAAAGGGAAAATAGAATGCGAAATTCTAAAAATTGTCCGTTGCGGAACAAATTCGACTTGCAAGCGGGCCATTATATAAACCCGTGTTAATAGGAGTTTCGCTCTCTTAGATTTTTGATTTTATTCAATACTTTAAACAGTTTTGCTCTTTATTTTTTGATTATTCGATACTTTAAGTAGAATACGTGGGGATTACGTGCTACAATAAAAGTTATTAGTACACTTAGAGAAGATACAAGGTAATAAAGTCTAGTTATATTTGCGAGTATTACCGTACCAATTATCCAAATTAGTAACGATAAATAAATAAATAAAAGCAGGCAGTTTTGGGTACAGCGTGAAAGAACTATGAATTTCTTTGCTATTTTTCGGGAGTGAGTAATCAAGTGTTATTCGTAAACGTGATTGGGTCCACAAAACAAGATTTAGATATACATAGATGAGTTCCTGAGAAGCCCTGAAACAATTTCGACGAATGGTGGTGTAGAAAAATGTTAAAGGCGACCAGGAATCCTAGGACGTAAACATAAACCAGCTGGAATGGTGGGATGAGCAAGTCCGATGTACATTGAAGCCACGGTTGCAGTAACCTTCAGATAAATTATGTATTTTGTTCGATCTTAGATGTTTTGGTGTGTGTTGAATATCTTTGTAATTTGTTTGATAAAAATGGACAGTAGTAAATTTGTATAAAAAATTTTTAATTTTAAGGTAAAATTTTCTTGTATAAGTAGAAAGGATTATTTATCAGGTTTATGTTTTTGATTATGATGAAAATTTGGGCCTGTCTTTGAGCTCAATTAGACTAACTTGTTTAATTAACGTAAAGGGGTGGGAGATGCTCCCTTTTATTCAGACTTAGGTCTGCACATATTGTTAACTTAATTAGTATGCATCCTACAAGGACTTTAATTCTGGATGCAAATTAAAATGATGACAAATTTGAACTTGAAAGTTTATGATGCTGCAATTTATGCTGAAATTTAATTTTGAAATTTTAATGTATTATGAATATTGATGTAAATAGAGTTAACGTTGATGTTTGTGGTAGGAATGTGTTTGCTTTTTATGAATGAGGATGAAAGTTTTATCTAGGTGAGCAGCCGAGGCGGAGAGAGTAAAGAGGCGATTATCAGAAGAGAATCACAGCAATCTGGACGGCCCAATCTGTGGGGCTCGAATGATCAGCAGAAAGTACCAGTTCCCGTGACTCAAAGGCTCATTTCACAGCAATCTTGGCGACCCGAACGTGAGGGCTCGAATTTCAGATAGTGTGTAACTGTTTCAGGAAACTGACGACCCTGAAATTAGGAGCTGAGTGTGAATATTTTTTGTAGGTGTGTGAAAGAAGTGTGTAGGCGTGTGTGGGGGTAAAAAGTGTGACGTATGCAGAGAAAAGAGTGGCTTCGAAGTCAAGGGGTGGAAATAGGAAGCAGTGATAGTGCTTTATTTAAGACGACAGAAGCAGAAATGGAGGAAGAAGCAGGAAGTAGTAGGGATCAGTCTAAGACGGAGTCAGGAGAAACAGGAAATGAGTTAATGATGAGAATGTTAGAGGAAATGCGATTAGCTAGGGAGGAATTCAATAGAAAATTAGAACAGCTAAGCGATGAATCTATTAGAGCTAGAGAAGAATCGAATAGAGCGAGGGAGGAGTCCAACCGAAGATTAGAGCAGATAAGCGGGAAAATTGAGCAGTCTACTAAAGAATTTACAGAGTTTAAAAATAGTCTTACCGTGAAAATGGGGGAAGTAGAAAGTAGGGTTGATAGAAATGAGAAAAACATTACAGGTCTTCGACAGGAAATGGGAAATTTAAGGTCCGAAGTACGTATTTTTTGTGAAGAAGAGATAAATATAAAAATGACTGAAGTAACGGACTCATGTTGGGATCAGTTAGGCAGGGTAGAACGCGAAGATAGTAGTATCAAATACAACATGCCAAGTTTAACGGGGGGTGGTCCCAGATTTTATACAGGTGGCGTATCATTGGACCAACATATGAAATTTTATGGCGATAACAGGGTAAATCCACAAATCTTTATTAATAGCGTAAGAAATCTAGTGGGAAATTTATTCGACGAACAGACTAAACTAAATACGATAAAGGCTCTATTGAAAGACAATGCGGAAGCATGGTATAATTTAGTAGGACAGGACATAGACACGTATCGGGACTTTGAAAACAAATTTTTACAGCATTACTGGAGTGATCACAAACAGGATCAGATTAGGGACGACTTGATTACAGGAAAATTTAAGGGAGAGTTTGCAGGTTCTAGGGAACAATATGCCATCCGAAAATACAGTGTGGCCAAACAACTTAATCCACCATTGACGGACAGACAAATAATCAAGTACCTATCACGACATTTTGAACTGGAAATCAGACAACACGTGGCCTTACAAAACATCACAGAATGGGAGACATTTTTAGAATACTTACAGAGATATGACGATGTATGTGTAGGACGGACAAGAGAGATACGGGAACGAAACATTAACACGGTTAGGTTTGACAACAGGACACAGAAGTATCCGAGACGGCCTGACTATAACAGAAATTTTCGACCGAATTGGGAACGACGAGGACAGGAATACAGAAGCAATAGTGCGACTAGGGGACCAACGCCAAGACCTAGTTACACGAGACAGAATAGTTTACCGGAAGTAAACAGGACAGTGACGAGCACGCCGAATAGAGACAGGGACACGGATATTAATACGAGGAGGACGTACGCACAGGTTGTAGAAAGACAACCAGGACCAAGCACGGAAAACAGGACGAGACAGGATTTTTAGAACGCGACAGACCACTAGATTTCTGTGTAAATGTATATGAACATCCAAGTGAATTTTTCAAAATTGAGGAGGAAATAGAGCCAGAAACTGAAGAAAAATTATGTTTGCCAATTATTAATATAGGAATTTTCGAGAATAATGTAGAAGTATTACTTGATACAGGGGCAGAGGCGAGTTTAATATCGGAGGAATTCGTCAGCAAAATTAGGGATAAGGTTTGTGATAGAATTATGCCTATAAAGCGTAGCCATTTAGTAGCTCCAAATAAAAGGAAGTTTGCTGTAGTAAATAGTGTTGTGGTGCTTAGGATAAATATAGAAGGTTTAAGCTGTGAACAGGAGTTTGTAATTGTACCTGGACTGAAGCTCAGAGCATTTTAGGTGTTGACTGTATGATGCAGTTAGGGGTTTTGATAGATATGGAAAGGAAGGTAGTAAGGATTAAGAATAGGGTAGTGCCATGGAAGGGCAGTTATGAATTCACAGAGGATGACACGGGGTTGAGTATTAATGTAGTAGAGGTAGAGGATGATGGAGTTAAACAGATCAACACAATAAGATGTCCAGACGATAGGATAGTAGAGGTTCAAGCTTTATTACAAAAACATGCAGAATTAGTGGGGGTAGAAGCAAGAGCAGCATATCGGGAGCAGGTGAAGGCAGAATTAAATAAAATGTTGGAAGATGGCATAATAGAGGTATCAAACACTCATTTCATAAATCCGTTGGTGGTAGTTAAGAAAAGGATGATAGCATTCGTTTATGTTTAGATGCACGAAAAATTAATCAACGGACCAAACCGCAATTCCATTGTCCACCATCCATGGAAACACTTTTGACGAGGTTAAGTGGCAAGTTTGTTTTTAGTAAATTGGATTTAAGGAATTCATTCTGGCTGATTCCATTACACAAGGATTCTAGAAGGTACACGGGATTTTCCGTAGAAGGAAAAATCTATAATTTTAAGGTAGTATCGTTTGGTTTGTCCGCAGAAAAGGAAATAATAATAAATGAAAAACAGACAAGTGTTGGGACTGAAGAAGAAGCAATATTTAAGAGTCAGGATAGTAGGGATGATAAGTTTATTGTATGTGAGATAATAGGGATGATAAGTATAGATATAGAAGGAGGAGAAATAGGGATGAAGAGTATTAGGATGGTGAGAAGAAAGACTTGGAGGATCAAGAAAAGAGTCAGATTTAAATAAGAAATGAAGACTAAATGAACAAAATATAGGGATAGAATAGGTGTATATAGAAGATTAGAAGTAAGTGTTTATAGAAAATAAAGCTAGGTATGGGATAAATATGGGAGATAGTTAGAAATAGGTATATAGCATGAGAAGGAAAATTAAAAGTAGGAAGAAAATAAGATAGGTTAAGCGTAAATATTTCTTATAAAATTAGTGGAGAGTTAGGAATAGAATAAGAATAGGATAGGTATATAGGATTAGGTAGGTGTAAGTGTGCATAGTGAAGATTGGTTAAAAGTTAGGAATAGAATAGGTATATAGGATGTATATAGGATTAGATGGGTAAGTAGGATGAAGTTAGGGATAATTTCAGTTTATAAAATTAGGTGAGAGTTAGAAATAGAAAGGGATATAGGATAGGTGTAAATATTTTTAGGATTGGATATAGGTTAGGTAAGTTAGAAAGATAAGTGTAGAGTGAGATAGACAATTTTTTTATAATTCTTTTTTACAGTCTAGATGTTTCGTATTTGAATTCAAATAAGTGGGATTATTTGTATTCAAATAGGGGAAAAATACTCAAATTTAGACCAGGGTAGAAAATTAATTAATTACATCAAATAATTTTAATCACCCTGTATAAAGAAACAAATAGAAATTGCGTGCGAAATTTATATTAATTAATTCAATTTTTAAGTAACGGGTATTAAACAAAGTGTACAAATAATAATTAATATTTAATTGGTATTCGCTAAAAATTAAAGGGTAGAAGTCAATGCCATTCATTATTATTTTAATTGGAGTTAATTGAACCATTAGTAAGATATAATAAGCATAAAAGCCTGTGAAAATTCAAGGTTAAAATACTATGAAACAAAGCTCAAAGAATTATATTAAAACGTTCATTAGGAGCACACACCTGCAAACTTTTAAATGTCAAATTCTAATAAATTTGAATAGATAAACATGCAGCTTCTACGTATATTGGAAACGGTCGGATGTTTTAGCAGGAAATGCTAGATGAGAGGTTATTTTACTCAAGTAGGAATCCACGTGGATTTAAATAGCAGATAGTAAAGAATATCGATTTGTACCACTCAGACTAGGGTAGAAAGGGATGGATAAAACGCGTAAAGCAGAGACACTGATAATAAAGGCGTGATTTGTGAAGCTTCACTAGGGCTACGATTGGTTGAAATAAGATGCAAACATGAGAGGGGAAAGCATAGCAGTTGGTGTGTAAAATTAATTAGTTGTTCTCGGACGTGTTGCAAGCCGTGTAGAAATTTCTTAGATTTTCAACTTGGACGTGTGCAAATTTAGTAGAATCGCTGTGCCGAGTCGTCGAAAGGGAAAATAGAATGCGAAATTCTAAAAATTGTCCGTTGCGGAACAAATTCGACTTGCAAGCGGGCCATTATATAAACCCGTGTTAATAGGAGTTTCGCTCTCTTAGATTTTTGATTTTATTCAATACTTTAAACAGTTTTGCTCTTTATTTTTTGATTATTCGATACTTTAAGTAGAATACGTGGTGATTACGTGCTACAATAAAAGTTATTAGTACACTTAGAGAAGATACAAGGTAATAAAGTCTAGTTATATTTGCGAGTATTACCGTACCAATTATCCAAATTAGTAACGATAAATAAATAAATAAAAGCAGGCAGTTTTGGGTACAGCGTGAAAGAACTATGAATTTCTTTGCTATTTTTCGGGAGTGAGTAATCAAGTGTTATTCGTAAACGTGATTGGGTCCACAAAACAAGATTTAGATATACATAGATGAGTTCCTGAGAAGCCCTGAAACAATTTCGACGAATGGTGGTGTAGAAAAATTTTAAAGGCGACCAGGAATCCTAGGACGTAAACATAAACCAGCTGGAATGGTGGGATGAGCAAGTCCGATGTACATTGAAGCCACGAGTGCAGTAACCTTCAGATAAATTATGTATTTTGTTCGATCTTAGATGTTTTGGTGTGTGTTGAATATCTTTATAATTTGTTTGATAAAAATGGACATTAGTAAATTTGTATAAACAACAAATTTTTAACTTTAAGGTAAAATTTTCTTGTATAAGTAGAAAGGAGTATTTATCAGGTTTATGTTTTTGTTATGATGAAAATTTGGGCCTGTCTTTGAGATCAATTAGACTAACCTGTTTAATTAACGTAAAGGGGTGGGAGATGCTCCTTTTTATTCAGACTTAGGTCTGCACATATTGTTAACTTAATTAGTATGCATCCTACAAGGACTTTAATTCTGGATGCAAATTAAAATGATGACAAATTTGAACTTGAAAGTTTATGATGCTGCAATTTATGCTGAAATTTAATTTTGAAATTTTAATGTATTATGAATATTGATGTAAATAGAGTTAACGTTGATGTTTGTGGTAGGAATGTGTTTTTTTTTTATGATTGAGGATGAAAGTTTTATCTAGGTGAGCAGCCGAGGCGGAGAGAATAAAGAGGCGATTATCAGAAGAGAATCACAGCAGTCTGGACGGCCCAATCTGTGAGGCTCGAATGATCAGCAGAAAGTACCAGTTCCCGTGACTCAAAGGCTCATTTCACAGCAATATATATATAATCAGTTGTTTAATTTTTTATGTTAGTCTTCAAAACACTTTTCTAGACAAAGACCTGGCTTATCTGAACATATCGGGCAATAAAATACTGTATCCTTACGCACATTTGACGAATAACAATTCTTGAACCTCTTTCTCATTTGTCGTTCATTTTAGGGTGTTTACTCGAACAACTGAATAAAGATTCAATACTTTTTCTGTACCTTTCAGTACTTTAACTGAAAAAATTCAGTTCTTTTTGTTCCATGAAAAATGGAAAATAAGCGTGATCAGAACATTCGAATATTTTAATTAATTAAAAGTGAATTCTGGGATGTTTAAATTTGCAGTTTGTTTAACATAGATTTGTCTACAAAAGCTTAGGATGTGTTTAAATTTTATTTTTGATAATGCAGCTTTTATAAATGCCATCTTACCCGTTAAAGTTTTATTTAGCTGTATAAGTGGGTCTTCTATTACATTGTGTGGTATGAATGGTCTATTATTTGAAATAACCACGTTTATGGTCTCGGCGTTAGTAATTTACGTATTTCCACTTCTGTATTATTCACTGTTATTTTAGGATGATTATTTACAAGCTGGTTGGCATCTTCTTTTGTAGTTAAATAAATGCAGCTCCGGTTGTTTGCTATTCTTGACGCAAAGGTTATATTTTTAGGATCTATTATTTCCATGATTGCATTTAGATAATTTTCTAGCTTTGTGTTTGGTAATTAATTTAATATAATCGCATTTTCTTTTGAAGGGAAACTGCTTGCACATGTTTGTTTGTTTGGTGCGTTGCCTTTTATTGCGTTGGAATATGTTCCTTCTTTTATTGTCTGATGGATCAGTGGGTTTTTTGTTTGGCTGATAGAATGATTTATGGTTGGGGGTGTTATTGTTGGTAAAGAATACATTTCAGGTAGTTTTGGTAGGTGGTTTGGGTTAGGTTAGGTCTATTTATTGTGATTGTATTGAAAGGATGACGAATGTTTAAAAAACAATACCTGTTTTGATTTTATCACTTGCTAATATTATTATTTCCGAGGTCGAATTTTATATCAACGAATTCACTTATAAACTGTACTGTTGAGCATACGGTCGCGGAATCTTTATTCCACGAAAGTTTTATTTTATACACAATGGAAGACTAGAAAATAAAAGTCAGACTTGTAATGTCTAAAAGCAGACGCTTAATTTCCGTACGTGAAGTATAAATTCCGCACTTTTTCCGCATATCCGGACTTGCTCTACAAAATCGACACTTTTCAAGTACTTTCCGGATTTCCGTACCAGTAGACACCCTAAATTTGTGGCTCTTTGATATTTTTGTGGCAAATGAGGCAGCTTTCTATCACGTTTCTTATCGTCTTGTTGAGCTCCACCTTCATTTACAAGGGCTTTTATTATGATATGACGGAAGTCATAATAGTTCAGTCGTTCTGGGTAGTAAATTTATTATATAAATGAAAGCTATTTAACAACATGATTGATAAAATATGCATGGCCATTTTTTATACCATATTATAGTTTTTCTTTTACTGATATAATAAGTCAGCATTTGGTCTTGTTTGTCAATTCCTGACATATACTTGTTATAGTTTATTATACTTTGTGGTTTTCTAACATCTTGCCCTTTCCAATTTTTCATTGTTAGCAATGTGTTATCAAATTCTGTCGAAATAAATATCACATCCCGTTCATCTCTCCACTTTCCTACTGCAACTCCATTACAGTATTTGGTAAGAATATCTCCTTTTTTTAATTTGGCATTTACAACTTCCTTGGGATTGTTTCTTCTATTGTGTCGCAGAGTTTCAGTTACATACGTGCCTGAAGTCCATTTAATTTTAGAAGTTTCAGCTGCAGCAACTACATCCGTTTCTAAAACATAAATAATAAATTAACAACTTCATTTCTAATACCTGCTTGAATGTCATCCTTTTTCAACACCGCTCCATTTTCGTCGCTTTCCTCCCCTTCAGATATCTCGTCAGGTTCATATTCGCTCTCACTATCTTCAAATGGCTCGAAATCACTTTCTTGATTTGCGAGTATTTCTAATTCCTTGTCCGTTAGTGGTTTATTATATACATATCGTGAACGTTTCAGTTTGGAACAACCCGGATTTTGATCCTCCATAACAAAAAACCATATTAATAAAAACAAAAACCAAATACCTAAGAACGCACTATATACAGTACCTAACAGGCGAACAAACTGACAATAATCTCAAGCAGCAGCCGGTTTAATACTGAAACAAGAATCACTATATTACATTTGACGACAACGGGTCGTCGTTGGTTTCTGCTCAGAAACTCGCATGACGCAAGTGCGTCGTTATCGGCAGTGAACGCGAGTTATGTAATTCCCCAATTGAAATATATATGTAAAGAAAGTAAAATTAGGAAATTATTAGAAATATTAAAAAATGCGCTAAGTGATGTGCAACAATGTAAATGAAGGGCAATTCATACAGCTTATTAACGTTCATGAGAACGGAAGCGCTACTTCGTAGCACAGACGATAAGTGACACTGCAGATGTCAGCTCACAGGCGGTCACCGACAGTCACGTACCGAGATTACCTAGAAAGTAAGCTTGCAACAAAGTAATTATGAATAGAATTAAGATCGCAGCATTGTATTAATTAATAGAGTCAAGTGTAAGCAGACATTAGGTCTGTAAGTTCCCACAGCCATGTGAGGGGGTAGGGCTACTATAGGAGGTCCGGGAGCCCCAGTCGACGACAGTTAATCCATCGTTCAGCTTTTACCTTGCAGTTCGTTAGATTACTCATTTTGTACAATTAATTAATTAATTTCGGACTTAGAATAATATTTCAAGATTGTCAAAATTCCAATTAATTTCTGTATAAATAAATAAATGTGATAAGAAGTTGGAAATGTTTTTTTAAAAAGGACCGCTCCCAGCCACGAACCTTAACTGGCGCGGTCGTAACGGATGTCAAAAGGGCACTAGCGAATCCAAAATCAAGGAACTGGTGGTCTGAAATTTCAGTTCCAAATTTGGTAGAACCAAAACAGAAGTTAGAGGCAAAACAAGAATCGTTCAAACCCAGCAAACAAACAGAAGTTGAAGGCGAAACAAAAATCGTTCAAATTCAACAAAAGAAAAACCGGAGGCGATACGAGAATAGATCAAATCCAAAAACCGAAAAAGAGAAAGAATTTATGAAATCAACAAAACAACTAGTGTAAGTTCATTTTCTTTAAACCAATTGAATTTTATTTTTATATTTAACAAACATATTTGATATTTGCTTGTTTATGATTTATATATGTATATTGACTATTGTTACCATTATTTTATTTAATTTTATGAAAATAATCTACTTAGCAATTGCAAGAGATTATCTTCAAGCTGTTTTTGAAATTTTTATTATTATTATTCTTTGTATGAAAGAGGTATATAAGAACTCGAGAAAATTTATTTCTGAGACAATTAAAAAGTCGTAATTTTTAAGCGCACTTGAGACTATATTTACGAATTAACTAACGCAAGAAAATTTTTAGAAACAAAATCAAATTTTTACTTCAACAACCCGGTTTTAACTGGCACAATACCCCGAAAGTGAAGAAGCGAAAATAAAATCACGAATTTAAAACCAAAATCTTATAATAACGCAACTATCCAGACGCAAAATTCATCGTATTCCGTAGAGTAATAGACAATTTGCAAATCTATTCTTAACCTTACATCTTACAACGAGAATTAACAAAGCACGAAATCAAACGCAAAACCGCATCGTCTTATCTTAAAAAGTGAATAAAATCACTCACCTTGAACGCTACAAATATCTAATTATAACTGTAAAACACCATCCTAAACTGAACAAAAGCTATTCAAAACATTGCGAAATCCTTTCAGAAAAGATTCAAGCATTATAAATTGAAGTGTAATAAAATTACGACCGGAAACTTTATAAAATATCATCTTAAATTATAAAACCAACTCAGGAAAACTATAAATAATTACTACTGAAAAACGCATATTACAACCTCATTCAGACTTGACAATTTTAATTAAATACTTAAGTAAATTAACAACGCAAAAATTTCATTATTCCCAAACACGACATTGTATAATTGAGTATTTCATTGACGAAATAATTAATTATAGAAAAGACTTAATTTATTCAAACAAAAGCTTTTAGAAAAGTAAAAATTGTATTAAACCGCAGTAATCATTGAATAACACCTACAGTATATTTAAAAATAACCTTGCAACAAAAACACTGACGCAACTAATTAACTGGCAACATTCTACAATAAAGTACAACATTGTAATAAAACGAAAAGTATCGCAGACACCTTACAAATTACATAAACCCACGGGAAGAGATAACTATTACAGACATAATTAAAATTAGCGGAATTAAAATAGAAAAGCTTTAACTGACACAAAGCAAGCAAGTAAGATAAATTACCACAAAGATCACTCAGTTGTATTGAAACTTCAGAAATCAAACCTACAATAAAACCAACATCGGCAAATTAAAAATAACGTAACCAAACCAATACCAAGCGTAAAACCCATAAAATAATTTCAACGCCGTTCAATTAAATATAAAATAAGCAACTCATTTCCTTAAATAATTTGAAACAACCCGAGCTAAAAATAGCAAGTAACCTGACGCAATCTAAACGGAAAATTAATAAATTCAAGCAAGGTATAACACCACAAACTACGAAATAAATCCAATTTTTTACAAAATCGGAAAATAATCAAAGTCAAATTAAAAATTTAACTAACAGAACATTCCCTCAGCCAAGATGAGTGCAGAAATAAAAATATACATGGAAATGATTCACCAATTTAACGGAGACGAATGTTTATTAAGCAACTTTATTTCAGCCTGTGAAATATTCCTAAAACATTCTATAAGCCCGGAGATAACGAAACCAACGTTTTAATCATACGTCTTATAATTAGTAAACTAGGCGGAAGAGCACTAACATTAATGGCCAGCAGGGACGATTTAGACCAATCGGATGAATTCAAACGAGTACTAATTGCTTATTTCGGAGTTCAGAGGAACCTAAAATGTCTAGTACGAGATTTAATAAACCTCAGAATGAAAAACAACCAATCCCCATATCAATTTGGAATGAAATGCCAAGATGTTAAAAGTTTAATCTTAACAAAACTCAAAATTGAAGAATCCGACTCAAATGTCAAACTTCTAAAAACAAAAATGTACGACGAGATGGCATTAGACACCTATCTAAATGCACTACCCGAACGACTTCAGACCAAGTCAGATTTCAACATCCCCAAGACTTAGAAGAAGCTATGAACATGATAATCGAAAAAGAAAACGTGAAGTACTACAGAAACAGACTATATAACCCCAACGCAAATAAAAGCTACACACCAATAAAAACCATACAGCGACACAAACAAATCCACAACAAAAATTCAACCTGTTCAATGCACAAACAAACCAAACGCTAACCAATAATCCACATTTTAATAACTCAAACTTTAATAACCAATATAAATACTTTCCAAAACCAACATTTAACTCAAACCTTTCAAAACCCGCATTTTGACCGAGATTCAACCAAAATGTAAATCAACAAAGACCAGCATTCAACGCGAACCCTATTAGAAACTCACCAATGACAAATAATGATAATCCCAATAACTATTAAAAACAAACCCACACCAATGGATACCTCATCTGGTAACACGAGACCCAACACAAAAATAACACACATGAGACCAAACCCTAATCAAAAACGCACTTTTACCTCAGAAGAGCTATTTCATCAAGAAGTAGAGGAATATGAAGATGACCAGAATAATTGCAATCGACCAAGTACAGATAACAAACAAAACCAATCGAACAATTATGAACGCGAAGAATCATACAAAACTTACGAAGAGGAAGACGAAGAAAACGCGTGCTCTAATTTTCAGATAGACCGATTTATAACCGACCAAACGTAATAAACCTAAATAATATGAATCACCTTGTACTACCCTATATAGAAATACCCTACGAAGAATTCAAACTACCAATCGATACCGGATCTTCAAAAACATTAATTAGCCCGCGAACCGTAAAAAAACATTATTTAAACTATGTAGAAAGAGAACCGTTTAAAATTAAAACCGCCCATCAAACAACCCTACACCAATTCGTAGCAAACATACCCTTACCCAAAACATTTGACGTAAAAATGAAGCATGAATTCTGTATATTCGAATTCAATGACAAATATGACGGACTATTAGGAATGGACCTTCTAAGAAAATTAGGAGCCAACATCGACATAAAAAACCGTTTACTAAGAACAAAATATGGACGAATCTCCATCAAATTTCAAAACACCCAAGTTGACGAAAAATACACAATAGAACCCCGAACAGAAAAAAAGATAAAAATCCCCGCAAATTCAAATAATAAATTAGGAATAATAAATCACATAACTTTTCAACAAGGAGTAGAAACCCCAACCGCATTAGTACAAATCAAAGATAATTATGCCACAACGACAATATTAAATTCAAATGACCACCCCGTAGAACTATCTTTAACAAACCCAATTAACGTGGAAGAACTAAATTGTAACGAGATGGAAATAGACGAGAACTTAAACGAAAATTATAACCCCGTAGAAAACGACGAAATGTTAAGAGAAAATTTAAATAATATCCGATTTAACACCGATATCAATCATGAGGACCAAAGAGCCATCAAAAATTTACGTTTCGAATACCGTGACATATTCCATTGCGAAGGAATACCCGTAACTTTTATAAATACAGTCAAGCATAACATTGAGCTAACAGATAACAAACTTATATTCACAAAAGCATACAGATTACCCCAGGCAAGTCAGGAAGAAGCTGACAGACAAGTAGCCGATCTATTAGATCAAGACATCATACAACACTCCAATTCACCATGGAGCAGCCCCGTATTGATAGTACCCAAAAAACTGGACGCATCAGGAAAACGTATATATAGAATGGTAATAGATTACAGAGAATTAAATGAAAAAACGATAGACGATAAATACCCGCTACCAAACATAACCGAAATTTTAGATAAATTAGGCGTGCCAATATTTTTCGACGCTAAATCTTTCATCAGGATACCATGAAGTAGAAATGGAAGAAAGGGATACACAGAAAACAGCCTTTAGCACACCTAGAGGACACTACGAATATAAGAGGATGCCATTTGGACTAAAGAACGCACCCGCAACTTTTCAAAGAGTAATGGATAACATACTACGAGGGATACACAACGAAATATGCCTTGTGTACTTAGACGATATCATAGTGTATTCAACATCACTAGTGGAACATATAGAACGACTACGAGAAGTGTTCGAAAGATTAAGAACAGCACAATTTAAAGTACAACTGGATAAGGGCGAATTTCTACAAGAAAGAAGTAGCGTTTTTAGGACACATAATAACACCCCAAGGAGTGATGAAAACCCCCATAAAACAAACGCCGTATTAAACTACCCCATACCAAAAACGAATAAAGAAATAAAAGGATTTTTAGGCCTTAGTGGTTATTACCGTAAATTTATTATAGGTTATGCTCAGATAACCAAGCCCCCTATACATACCCCAGAATTCATTAGAGCCGTAGATAAAATCAAAAGTATATTAACAAATCAGCCCGTATTAGAATATTCCGATTTTTCGAAACCATTCATATTAACAACAGACGCATCAAATGTAGCATTAGGCGCAGTATTAAGCCAAGGAACAGTAGGCAATGATAAACCCATCAGCTACGCATCCAGAACCCTCAACGAAACAGAGCAAAGATATAGTATAATAGAGAAAGAATTGTTAGCCATAATTTGGGCAACAAAGTATTTTGGACCATACCTATACAAACGGAAATTTTATATATACACCGATTATAGATCATTAGTATGGCTATGCAAACTCAAGGAGCCTAATTCAAAATTACAACGATGGAGAATCCGATTAGAAGAATATGACTACGAGATCATATACAAAAAGGGAATTTACAATAATAACGCAGACGCTTTAAGTAGAATACAACTTAACGCACTAGAAATAGAATCAGTGATAGGAAACGTAGACGAAACAAAAATCAGAGAAGATCCAGACAAAATTTAAACCATACATTCGACACAAAATGACGAACCGAAAACCGCAATTAAAATTGTAAATGAATCCATAGACATGAAGCCCAATCAGTTTATAATCGCCGAAGTTTTAAACAACCCCAACCCTGTAAAATATAAAAAAGTAGATAACAAAAAGGTATACCAAATTCAAATAACCAAGGACAACAATGAATCACAAATAATTAAAATTCTAAAGGAATACACCCCCGAGAAAAAACGATTTTACTTTTACTTTAACACGGAAAACTTATATAAACGATTTTCGGAAATATATGTTAAATTATTCAATAATTCTGGCCCTGAGCTTATAAGATGCACAAGAAAATTAATAACATTAGATGACCCTGACGAAATAAATGATGTGATCTGAAACCAACACGAAGGAAAAACAAACCATCGTAAAATTAATGAGACCCTAAAACAAATCGTGAGACGTTACTACTTCAAAGACATGAAAGAATTAACTACAGACTTCATCAACCAATGTGAACTATGCGACAAAGCAAAATATGACAGGAAACCCCCAAAGATACCCTTAATGTTGACTAAAACACCAGACAAACCTTTTCAGAAATTACATGCCAATACTCTAGTAGTAGAAGCACAAAGCTACTTAACAATTGTATACGCATTTACAAAAATAGGCCAAGCAATACCAATCACCTCTAAAAATAGCATAAACGTAACTCAAGGATTTTTACATTATTTTACATTTTATGGAACGCCCGAAACCATAACGTTAGATAACGGCAGCGAGTTTGAAAACGAAACACTACAAAACACTTTGGAATTACACAAGATAAAAATTCATATTATAACTGAGAACCACCCTGAATCCAACGGACTAATCGAGAGACTACATTCAACCCTACTAGAACAAATTCGATTATTAAAAATCAATTACAAGAAAGAACACATAACTAACTTAATGTCATACGCATTAATCCGCCTATAATAACACAATTCATTCATCAACCAATTTTACACCACTAGAATTAACCCTAGGACACTCAGATTTACGCAACCCTTATAATATACATTATAACAAGGAAATCTATCAGCAATACGCTAAGGACCATAAAGAAAAACTAAAAATAACTTATGACAAAGTAAAGGATAAGTTAGATAACGACAAAAAACGCATTACCGCGACCCGTAATAAAAACACAAATATAAATAAATTTTCCATAGGACAAACCGTATACGAGAAAAATTTCCAAAGCTAAAGACACAAAACCGAGAAATTTAGGCCCCTTTAAAATTAAAAAAATATCCGACAAAAACGTAGCCGTAGTAGACAACGGCTAGATGACAAAATATATTCACCTAAAAAATTTAAAACACTCTGTACTTTCAGATGGACAATCATCACCCGTACCGTCAACCTCAACCCAGGTAGAACGGACACCGAAATCATAATTGAAGACATAAAAAATAATCCCGGTATACTACCAATAAAATTAGGCAGTATGCAGGACACCATAGACTATTGAACCTTTGCACAAAAATTCGATTTAACGGAACTGAAACTAGAATTTCAAATAATCAAAAACAATAATTCCTGACTAAAACAATCAATGGACACAACAAAATTCGGAAAAGAATACGCAATAGAAATGATGAACTATGGCAGCATACTAGAGAGTATTTTGAAAAACATGACAAATTCAATTGACTAATACCCACAGAACAAACGGCAAGAAGAAAAAGAGGACTAATCAACGGATTAGGAAGCATAATAAACTCAGTAACAGGCAATTTAGGTAATCAAGACGCAGAACGCTATGACAACGCGATACAACAATTAATAGAAAACCAGAACGACATCAAAACCATAATTAGTAATCAAATATCATTGACGCAATCAACCATTATAAAATTTAATAAAACCTTAAGAAAATTAGTTAGAAACCAAGATAGTATAGCCAATCGAATACAAACCCTAGAAAATAACATGCAAACTACCATGTTAGGCATGCGAGATTTAATTAGATTTAACACGATATACAACCAGATAATATCAACCCTTACCTTAATTCAACAAATTTTAGCCACATTAGAGAACGCAGTAACATTTGCAAAATTAAGTACCCTACATTCCAGTATCATAGAACCAATTGATTTACTAAAAGAATGATTGAAAATTAGATCTTTTATAACCAACAGTAGATTACCTTTCGATGTAGTAGAATCAAACATTTTAATATTTGAAAAAATAGCTATAGTTAAAGGCTATGTAAAAAATAACGATATAACATTTTTAATAGAAATACCAATAGTAGAGATTAACAATTACAATTATTATCACTTATTTGCTTTTCCAATGAAAATGACTAGCACATACCAAGTTATTATACCCAAAACCAAATTCCTATCCTTAAATGAACTAAGATATGATTATACGAACAAAAAATGTGATGAAGTCACACCAAATCAATATTTATGCCAATCATTGACAACGACAACAATTCAAGAAGACAGCCTTTGCGAAGTGCAACTACTAAAATTTTCCAATCATTACGAAGATTGTGAAGCCAAAATTGTACAAATCACCAATATGAAAATCCAGAAAGTAACAGAAAATAAATGGGTAACCATTTTCCCCACCGAAGTAATCGCAACAATATACTGCAATCAAGATGAAAGCAACCTAGCATTAACCGGAAGTAAATTGATCACCCTTAAGGAAAATTGTTATTTAAAATTAAAAAATGAAATAATTAGAGTTACCAAGATCCCGTACAGACCAAGAAATTAGCAAATCTACCCGAATTACAAATCAAGATTACTCAAGACGAAGACGAAGAAATACTTCAAAAACCCATGCAACTTGAACACCTAGAGTTAGACAACCTCAACCACGCCATGAAACTCATGGAAGACTACAAAGGACACCTAAACGAACTTAGAACGCCCAAAGTGCACTACGATAATATTAGTGTATGGACACTTATATTAATTATTTTGACTATTTTATTGATCATTTATGTAATTTACAAAATGTATATTAAGTATAAAAATAAAGGAAACAGTTTTAGAGTTAAGGTAACCAAAGAAACAAATGTACCCTTAGAAAGTATGAATTTTAAGAAATAAAACTAAATGAATTTTAAATTACGAAAATCAAGAAAGGTAAAAACCCTTAATTTTTAATGTACGTCGAAAGGAGTTATGTAATCCCCCAATTAAAATATATATGTAAAGAAAGTATAATTAGGAAATTATTAGAAATATTAGAAAATGCGCTAAGTGATGTGCAACAATGTAAATGAAGAACAATTTATGCAGTTTATTAACGTTCATGGAAACGGAAGCGCTACTTTGTAGCACAGACGATAAGTGACACTGCAGATGTCAGGTCACAAGCGGTCACAGACAGCCACGTACCGAGATTACCTAGAAAGTAAGCTCGCAACAAAGTAATTATGAATAGAATTAAGATCGCAACATTGTATTAATGAATAGAGTCAAGTGTAAGCAGACATTAGGTCTGCAAATTCCCACAGCCATGTGAGGGGGTAGGGATATTATAAAAGGCCCGGGAGCCCCAGTCGACGACAGCAAATCCATCGTTCAGCTTTTACCTTGCAGTTCGTTAGATTACTCATTTTGTACAATTAATTAATTAATTTCGGACTTAGAATAATATTTCAAGATTGTCAAAATTCCAATTAATTTCTGTATAAATAAATAAATGTGTTAAGAAGTTGGAAATGTCTTTTTAAAAAGGACCGCTCCTAGCCACGAACCTTAACTCGCGTTAAGGCAGTTTACTACAGATTTTAGAGGTAGATACTTGTTCAGACCCGGCAACTGGGAGAGTAGTGTTGCATTAACCGAAGTTCATATATAGGCTTATCTCCTGTAACGCTTGAGTGATAGTGATACTGTGACTGTCAAGTTCTCGTGTAAATGATTTAATAATTATTAATCTAATTATTATTATAGCTTATTTTTATTATGGATCGATCGATGGTTAAAAACGGGTCGTTTAGAAACGAGACGTGATAATCCATGGTGAGTTGGAGTGCTGGATTATGTCTTGTTCTAATAAGTCTGCTACTTGCCTGTCAGCTTCTTCTTGGCTCGCATGAGGTAGTCTGTATGCTTTTGTAAAGATTCGTTTATTGTCTGTTAGCTCGATATTATGTTTCACTGTGTTGGTGAATGTTAGTGGTATTCCTTCGCAATGGAATATGTCGCGGTATTCAAAACATAAGTTTTTAATTGCTCTTTGCTATTCTTGATTGATGTCGGTATTAAAGCGGATGTTACTTAAATTTTCTCTTAACATTTTGTCATGTTCTATTGGGTTGTAATCGTTTTCTAAATTTTCGTCTATTTCCATTTCGTTAAAATTTAATTCTTCTACGTTAATTGGGTCTGTTAATGATAATTCTACGAGATAGTCGTTTGAATTTAATATCGTTGTAGTGGCATAATTATCTTTTATTTGTACCAATGCAGTTGGGGTTTGCACTCCGTGTTGAAAGGTCATATGATTTATTATTCCTACTTTCTCGTTAGAATTTACTGGGATTTTTATTTTTCTTTCCGTTAGAGGTTCTATTGTGTATTTTTGTTTGATTTGTGTGTTTTGAAATTTAATGGGTATCTTTCCGTACTTCGTCCTTAATAAACGGTTTTTAATGTCAATGTTGGCTCCTAATTTTCCTAGAAGGTCCATTCCGATTAGTCCGTCGTATTTGTCGTTAAATTCGAATACACAAAATTTATGTTTCATTTTAACATTAAATGTTCTCGGTAAGGGTATATTAGCTACGAATTGGTGTAGTGTTGTTTGATGGGCTGTTTTAATTTTAAATGGTTCTCTTTCTACATAATCTAAATAATGTTTCTTCACGGTTCTGGGGCTAATTAATGTTTTTGAGGATCTGGTATCGATTAATAGTTTAAATTCGGCGTGGGGTATTTCTATGTATGATAGTACTAAGTGATTTATGTTATTTAAGTTTATTAAGTTTAGTCGTTTATGAATTGGTCCATTTGAAAATTTGAGTACGAGTTTTCTTCGTCGTCCTCCTCGTAAGTTTCGTATTGTTCGTCGTGTTCATAAGTTTCTGAATGGTTTGATTCATCGTTCGTACATGTCTGAATGTAATTATTCTGGTCATTATCAAATTTTTCTACTTCTTAGTGAAATAGTTCTTCCGATGTAAAATTGCGTTTCTGTTGAGGGTATTGTCGGATATGTGTTATCTTTGTATTTTGTCTGGTGTTACCAGATGAGGTATCCATTGGTGTTGGTTTATAATAATTATTAGGGTTGTTATGATTATTATTTATTGGTGTATTTCTACTGGGGTTCGCGTTGAATGCTGGTCTTTGTTAGTTTAGGTTTGGATTGAATCTTGGTTGAAATGCGGGTTTCGTAAAAGTTGGCTTAAACGTCGGTTTTCGAAAATGTTTATATTGATTATTAAAATTCGTATTGTTGAAACTTGGGTTATTAATTCGCGGTTGATTTGTTTGTGTGTTAAAGTGTGTGAATTTTTGTTGAGAGATTGTTTGTCTTGTGGCTTGTATAGGTTTTATTGGTGAGTAACTTTTATTTGCGTTGGGGTTCTATAGTCTGTTGCGGTAATGCATTACATTTTCTTTTTCTATTACTAGGTTCATGGTTCCTTCTAGGTTTTGGGGACGTTTGAATCTGATCTTATCCGATAGTCGTTCTGGTAAAGCGTTTATGTATGTGTCCAGTGCCATTTCGTCATACATTTTTGTTTTTAAATGTCGAACGTTTTGATCGGGCTCTTCGATTTTTAATTTTGTTGGGATTAAACTTCTCACGTCTTGGCATTTCATTCCGAATTGATATGGAGATTGGTTGTGTTCTATTCTGAGGTTTATCAGGTCTCGTACCAAGCATTTTATATTACGTTGGTCTCCAAAATATGCGATCAGTATCTGTTTAAATTCTTGCCATTCCTGTAGATCGTTTCTACTGGCAATTAATGTTAGCGCCCTTCCGGTTAGTTTACTTATTATCAAGTGTATAAGCAATGAATTTCTTTCGTTATCTCCGGGTTTGTAGAAGGTTTTCAGAAACATTTTGCATGCTTTAATGAAATTTCCGAGATGCGCTTGCGTGCCATCAAAATTTGGATTGTCTCCAAATAAAGTTTTAGGTCAGCGCTACTCATTTTGGTTAAGGGTTGTTTTCGCTTTTGGGTAATTTCAAAAAAAATTTTTTTTTTGAATTGAGGTTTATTTCGCTATTTGTATTGTTAATTTTGCTTTGGATTTATTAATTTTCCGTTTAGATTGGGTAATTTCAAATTTTGTAAAAATTGATGCTTATTGTGCTATTTGTATCGTTAATTTTGCATTAGATTTATTAATTTTCCATTTAGGTTGGGTAATTTCAAATTATGTAAAAATTGGGGTTCATTTTGCTATTTGTATCGTTAATTTTACTATGGATTTATTAATTTTCCGTTTGGACTGCGTCGGGTTATTTTTAGAATCGTAATTGCTGTTATTTGTACTTAGTTACACAGTGCGGTAATGAATTTGTAAAATTTATACTTGATAATGTTGGTTTAATTACTGTAGCCTTGAATTTGCCTGCTTCTGTCTCGCGGCGTTAATTTGTCGTGAGTTGTGCTTGAATTTCTGCTTTCTGAAAGAATCCGGAGTGGATAGATTTGTTCTCGCGGTATTTACTTCGCTTTGTGTTAGTTCAGTTCTGTTAATTTGTAATTATATCTTTTTCCGTGGGTTTTAATTAAGCTACATAAACGTATAGTTCGTCTGTCTTGTCTCCTTGTATTCTAAATATAACTTGCAGGTTAATTACTTGTTGCACTTTATCGTTGTAATTTAAGCACTAGAAGATGTAGTCTTGGTTATTTAATTGCATACGTGCTGTATATCATGCGATTATACTTGTTAAGTAATTAATACTTACAGGTGTTATTTTCAGTTTGTGGGAATTAAATAATTTGCTTCTTTACTTGTTAATTGCTGCATAAATGTTACGGCTGATTATTTTTAGATATCTCCGTATTCAATTATAATGTACGTTTTGTAATTGAATCTCCCGTAATGTAGGTTTTAAGTTTCTATGATGAGCGTTTTAATTAAAACGTTTAGCTTTATTCAGTGTTTGTACTAGGATAATGCAATTTATTTCTAGATTGCGGTGGTGAATAGTTTTTCATTAAACGCTGGTTGTAATTTTATGCGCTTTTATTATACTTCGTGCAGGATTAATTACTTGTAGATCTTAATGCAAAATGCGTTGCTTTAGTTCTGAAAGTTACTTGTTTGAAATAGCAGTTTCTCTGAGGTTTTAAGTTTGTAGTAAATCCTTTCTGCTGCGTTTTTAATTACAGTGGTTTAATAGTTCAGGTTACTTGCAGAGTGTTTTGCTGTAATAAAAGTATGATAGAGGTAAATGTTTTAAATAATCTTTCTATAATTGCTCGTTTAGAAAATTACGTTTAGCTTTGGTGTTGGAGTTAATTTGCATTGAATTAAACCGTTACGATTTTGGTATCACGCTAGTTAATTTGTATTTCGGTGTTAATGGATGTGCGTCCGTTATTTTTGGATTATTTTTGGGTTTGTTCTAATAGTTGTAATAAGAATCTCTTAAAAATCAAGTCTCTTTTGCTTTTAAAGAAAATCTCTTTAAACATTCAAGTCTCATAAAATCTTATAAATTCTCGTTTGAAAATAATTTCTTTGTAAACTATTTTCAAAAATATTGGCATAAAATAACAATAAAATAATAATAAAATGGTAATAAAATTATAAAATAATAAAACTAGCATATATCAATTATAGTTTGTGAGATCAATTGGTTTTAAATGGAATGAACTTACATTAATTTCTTTATCTGTTTCATTTGTGGACTCAATCGATGCTGTATCTTGTCCACGTTGGTTTGTTGCTGGATTCGGTCGATTCTTGTACTTCCTCCAACCTGGTTTGGGTTCTGTCAAAATTGCGAAATAAAATTCTTGGTCACCAATCTTCCGATTTTTGGATTTTTAGTGCCCTTTTGACATCCGTTACCGCTGCGCCAGTTAAGGTTCGGGCCTTTGGAGCGGTGTTTTTAAAAAACGTTTCCAAATTCTTAACACATTTATTTGTTCTTAAGCAGAAATTATAATGGAATATAGAAAAACTGTAAAAACATACCTTTAATCAAAAATAATATTAATTGTACTAAGGCGAGTAGTCTAGGTAAACAACAATGCAAAAGCTGTAGTACTCAGACTGACTGCCGGGCCTTGAGCTCCCGGGCTTTTTATAATAACCTGCCCCTCACATGGCTGTGTGAACTTGCAGATCTCATGTCTGCTTTTCTCTTAATTCTACACTTTATTACATTGTAACAATCTTATTTCAAAGTAATTGCTGTATGTTAACCGCCTGTGACCTGCCACCTGCAGTATCACTGCCCTCTCGGATGCAAAGTTGCATGTCCGTTCTCATAAACTGTTGATAACCTCTCTGGGTTAGCCTTGTATTACATTCTTGCAATGAACTTATACTTTATTTAACAATTTCTAATAATTCCTATTAGATTCAATATATTCAATATATATATATATATATATATATATATATATATATATATATATAGATAATTGGGGGACACATAACTCGCGTAGCGGAATAATAATAAATAATGGGACGTGCGCCGGAATAATCCTAAACAATCTGTCGAATGAGTTCATAACCACCGCAGAAATAAAAACGGGATTGCATACGCTTTACGTGATAAGCACTTACCTTCCGCTGGTCGATTCCCGGCGAGAGAATCCTCAAACAAAGGACTTAATAAATCAAATTGAAGGAATCCTTCGTAAAATCGGTAGAAATACAAATCTAATTAATGCGGGAGACTTTAATGTTAAGTCGTCATTATGGGGTAGCCCTATCGAAGACGATAGGGATTCGCAGGTTGCTGATCTTTTGACGGAATGGAATCTTAGTGTGATAAACACTAATGATTCACCTACGTTTGAGGGGCATAGAGGCAGCAGTTTTATAGACATTACTGCAGTCTCACACGAGATGTTAGAGTTAATTAGTAATTGGAAATTGAGGTCGGACGAGGTAACGCTCTCTGAGCATAAATTTATTACGTGGGATGCTTGTGACAAGAAAAGTGCAACCGAGCAACTAACTATTTTCCGCGGTTCTGCAATAAAAAAGTCAATTGGGAGCGGTTTAAAGAAAAATTTGGCGAAAGTATCCCTGCGCTCGAAAACGAGCTATTTAACTGCCGAGAGGCAGACGAAATAGAAACACTCGCGAAAAAATTAAACGACGCGGTGGTAGACGCTGCGTCGCACGCCATGCCGCGAAAGAAAACACTTAAGGATAGCGTACCCTGGTGGACACGGGAACTAACCACCAAGCGGGCAGAAACGCGAAACCTATGGCGCCGCTATCAACGCGCCTCGGGAGACATACGAGAACAGCGGCGACTCGAATATAATCAAAGTAACCGCGAATATAAACTATTAATAGAAGAAACGCGAACGAATAAATTTAAAGAATTCTGCACACGTAACTCCGAGAAGGAACCATGGGGAACTGCATATCGCGTAATAAGGAGCAAACAACAGAAAATCGCGCTCGGTAACATAAAAAAGACAAATGGCGAATATGCGGAAGGTTTTAAAACCACGGCGGAATATTTATTAGAGAAATTCTTCTCATCGGATAATTCCGAGGAGGACGAGGGGCTCAAGATTTAGTACGCCGGGAAGCTGCAGAGGCACAACGAACAGGTGCCGATAAGGCAATCCTAGTTCACGAGGTCGTTAGGGCTCTTAGGAGGATGAACCCTAAGAAGGCACCGGGGCATGACGGAATTACCTCAGACGCAGCTCTGGAGGCGTGCCTGTTAGCCCCGTGTATCTTTGCCGGGTTGTTTAATCTTTGTTTAGAAAGAGGCGTATTTCTACGTTGCTGGAAAGTCCAGAACGTAAAATTTATCTCTAAACCTAAAAAGGCGGGTGCGTCAGACCCGGGCAGCTATCGTCCAATTAGCTTGCTACCGGTGCTGGGGAAAGCTTTGGATCGAGTTATGACCACGCGCGTTGAGCACTTAGTGCGAGACAGCAGCGGTTTTAATAATCAGCAATTTGGTTTTATGGAGGGTAAGTCGACTATCGACGCGTTGGAGGTCGTTGTCGGGAAAATTAAGCAGGCGAAAGATGCTAAAGAGCACTGTGTTGTTGTTGCTTTGGACATTTCAAGAGCATTTGATGCTGCCTGGTGCCATTAATCGTATGCGAGTTAGAACGTGGCAGTTGTCTGCGGAACTTGATGTCTTTAGTCAAGAGTTATTTCTCGGGGCGACTGGCACAGGTTGAAATTCCGGGTGAAATTTTGTCGCGCGAGGTGGAAAGAGGATTCCCGCAGGGGTCATGCTCTGGTCCCACATTTTGGAAGTTGTTGTATGAAAGCATCTTTAGGGTCAAGTTGCCCGCAGGATGCTCAATCGTTGGATTTGCGGATGACACGCTTTTAATTATCAGATCGCGATTATTAATGGACATGCGAACCAAACCAAACGAGGCGCTAAATAAATTGTACGAATGGTCGCGGAAAGTAAAATTAAAATTCAATA
This sequence comes from Platerodrilus igneus, assembly GCA_036346225.1. Classification (NCBI taxonomy): domain Eukaryota; kingdom Metazoa; phylum Arthropoda; class Insecta; order Coleoptera; family Lycidae; genus Platerodrilus; species Platerodrilus igneus. The sequence continues at coordinate 83,179 of JARFIW010001615.1, read as the reverse complement.
CATCAAAATCGGAGGCGCTTTATTTCGGGACAAAATCGGGACAGCAACCCCCCAGGCTAGAGTTAAGGGGGGAGAAAATCGCGTTCAAAGAAGCCATCACGTACCTCGGCGTTAAAATATACGATAAATTGAACTGGAAAGCGCACGTACAGTACGTTAAAAGTAAGAGCGGAGAAATATCAAATAGAATGATGACGGCGACGAAAAAACTGGGGTTTTAGAGGCGAATCGCTGAGGACGGTTTATGCCGGAGCAATTGAGTCGGCAATGCTGTACGCAGCATCCGTATGGGCGAAGGTTGTAAAGTCCGGGAGATGTGTCAATTAACAAGCGTACAACGTATAACCGCGGTAAAGGCGGTGAGGGCATACAGGATCACCTCCACGAAGGCGGTTCTGGTGATCAGTAGGACTCTCCCTATCGAATATGTCGTTAGGGAGATTAGAGATAGGAGACTAATAGATATAGGGAAAGGGCGCGAAATTATCGAAGATATTAATCTTGGTAATAGGGAAGTTGCGAGAAAGATCGTGGTATCAGAGTTGGGGCACCCGGCCGATATTAGAGGAATCGAGTTTGTCGAAGGAGATCGGGACGCGACGGGTATCAGAATTTACACAGACGGTTCACGAATGGATGACGGGCAAGCAGGAGCGGCGTTTGTCGTGTTTAAGCAGGAAAGGGGGTGTTTCGGTTTCAAACCAAACTCGCGAACTGGAACACTATCTTCCAGTGCGAATTGGTAGCCATACGAGAGGCTATCGATTACGTAATAAATCATACGGGCAGAGAGAGTATTACATAATCAGCGACAGTAAATCTGCGCTGACGGCGTTAACAAACATGAACACCTCGACAGACCTCCAAGCGGACGTCTAGAGGATAGCGCATACGGCGCTCGAGTTTCGACGTTCAAAGTTCTGTTGGGTTAGGTCGCACGATGGTAATGTAGGGAATGATAGGACGGGTGACTTTCGGATATCACATTCGTCGATACCGAGGTCTTTGATTAAAAGAAAGCTGCGCGAAAAGTCAATCCGGCAATGGGAAGAGAGGTCGAACAACGCTGCCACGGGCAGGTTAACCCACAAATTTATACCTAGCTTAGAAGCTAAAGGCAAGATCGAGGTAAAACTCTATCATAAAATGGTTCAGTTGATAACAGGGCACGGCGCCCTGAAAGCGTATTTACATAGGTTCGGGTTAACCAACAACGACCGCTGTGAATGCGGTGAGGGCGCGGAAAGCGCGGAGCACGTGCTCCTCGACTGCCCGCTTGAAGCGGCAAGTCGAGGGTTGGCTAATACGAAATTAGCAATCGTAGGTCTAACACGGCCAAAGAGCCTAGAGGAAGTCGGGGAAGTGGTTAACCAGAAGGCGTTCTGGACAGCCTTTAGAAAGTTCGCAAGAAGGGTTGCGATATTAGACGGTGATAACCATGTATAAGTCGGATGGGGATAGTGGGAGGATTGGAAAGTTGTAGATTTCGACCTGGCGTGATTTTGACATGATAAGAGCTTGATAACCAAAACCTGCAAAAAAGAAAACTATAATAATAATAATTAAATAAGTAACCCAAAACTCTAATATGCACGACGAACACACCACTAAGACAATCACTGTCCTACCTGCTACGCGCGGAGAATCGGGAATAAACGAAACAAATAAATAACAACAAACTAAATTAGGAAACCTCATTAATAAGTAGAAAACCAATAGATGTAGGTAGACGATCAGATCTTCGGATCTGGAAAAATTTATGTTGAAGGTAAGAATAAAATTGTGGCGACTGTACTCGCATGAGCATTGATTTGTGATTTTAAATAAATTTTGAAATAATCTAACAAGCACGTTTTTTGTGTAATGGCGCTAGTCGATATAATGCTCATGCGAGTGCATCTGATAATGTATTTGCTTTTGCTAATATATGCACTGTTACATGTTTTTGCTTATTCAGAAATTTATTTATATATTTATTATATGTATATTTATATATTTATATTATATTTATATTTATTTTTACACTTATATTTTTGCCTGCATTGTATTGTTTTGTGGCTTGATTTAATTCGCTTGACGTTCTGTCGCCAATTTTGGGTCGCAGTATATATAGAAAAAAAGATTGTATATATAATATGTCAGTTAGGGAATGATAGGGAACGTTAGAAACAAATTTGGAATAAAATACTTAGATCAGGGTGGACGAATTTGTAAATTTACAGAACAGGCAAAATAGCTGGATTCACTATTAATACATTTGGCAATTGCTTAGAAATTTGAATCCATTTTAAATTAGCTAGCTAGATTTGGATAGTTTTAAGTCGACCCTTCAGGTCGCACTGGTAAGCAGAGCTGGCGATTGCTATCTTGTATTACGGATCCCTCCCCCTCTCATTTTTGTTTGTGTCTTGTTGATCGGGCACACTCCAAAGTCAACGCTAGGGATACCATTATTTAAACCCTGTTTTTAGTTTTTGTTTCAGTTTGTTAGATTTTTATTTAGGGTGGATTAATTATGAAGTTAGAATAAATTAGAAGCACGTTATATTTTTGCGTTTAAACCCATTGTAGTACCTTCGGGTGGAGCACTGTGAACGTGGCCGCAAGCGTAGCGGCCCTTATTCAAATTATAATGTCATCAAATGTTGGAGGCTCTGTGGCATAGTTGATATACGTGTGACTACTGTGCCCAAGGTCCCGGGTTCGAATCCCGATGCTGTTCGCTTGAGAAATGTTAGACGAGCATTTCTCGCAAAAATAAGCCCTCGTTCGGATGAGAGGTAATATTGTGGTCCCGTGTGCGAATGTTATCAAGCATGTTAAAGATTCTTACCTTGTTTGGAACAGAAAGGGTTTGGCAAAATTCAAAATTTTCCAAGTAAAAATAAAATCAAATGTAGTGTAATCAAATTGTACACGTCGAAGTCGAAAATGCCTTATTTCTGAACAAAACTGGAGCGTACAGGGCCTCTTTCACAGAGACGGTCTTGTTGATTAGAACTCGTAAGATTTTCCCAGTCGAATTTGTAGTAAGGGAGATTAGAAATCGGAGATTCGTAAATATGGAGAAAGGGCAGGGGGCGTCGAAATTCTTGGCCTTGGAAATGGGAAAGGTTGAGCGGAATATCGTTTTTTGGGAATTAAGGCATCTGACTGATGTCAAGGGGATCAAGTCTGCCGAAGGCGTGCAAACGCGGCGGCGGTAAGGATTTAGGAGACAACTCGAATATCTTCAAGGGACGTCTAGAAAATTGCGCGTATGGCACTTGAGATTTGGAATTTGAAGTCTTACTGGTTCAGGTCGCACGACGGCTATCGAAGAAATAACAAAGCAAGTAAATTGGTCAAAGCGGCCAAAGCAGGCGATTCTCGAATATTTTACTCGTCGATACCCAAGTCCTTGATCAAGAGAGAGCTGCAAGAAAGATCAATCCGATTGTGAGAAGAAAGGTGGAAAACTTTGCCACGGGTAGGTTAAAACAAATTTATACCGAGCACAGAGACAAGAGATATGATAGAGGTGAAGTTAGAGCATAAGATAGTGTAGCTTGTATCTGGGCACGGAAGCTTAGAAGTCTACCTGCGAAGATTCTGATTAAACAAGAATGGCCGTTGCGAATGAGGCGAGGGCGTAGAAAGCGCCGTTCAGGCGCTGTTTTGCTGCCCGATAGAGACGACTAATAGAGCGATAACGGACAGAAAACTAACTGTTGAGGCGTTGGAAAGACTTACGAGCTTGGAACGAGTCTAGGTAGCTTTGAAGGAGTTTGTGGTTACGAAACTGGACATCGGGAACCAAGAGTAAACCGGTGGGGGTGAAGGGGGTTCTAAAAATTGGAGTAGGAGGTAGAATTAGGTGGAATTAGTTGACTTGACAAAAATTTGCGAATGATCAACTTAAAAAAGTTGCAAAAATCAAAAGATCCAAAAGGCAAAAACAAAAAATTCAAAACTAAAACAAAAAAATAACAAAGCACCCAGATATCTGAATGCGCACAATGAATCCCACGTTAAATCAGTCACTGTCTCACCTAAAACACACGGAACAAAACACCGGGTATTAAATCAAAACTTTAAATTGGGTTAATAAATAACTAACTAAATATTTTAATTAAGTTGAACCAACTAAATAAATCAATTAAAAGTGATTGTAATCCCACAGGCCATTTATTGCATACTCTACCAGGACATTAGCAATGAATAGCCACCTTAGCAGTGAGAAGTTAATTTGTAGGCAGACGATCAGATCTTCATATGCTGGAAAAATTTATTTTCCAGGTATTCATAAATATTGTGGTGGCTGTACTTGCATAAACATTTATTTGAATTATAAGTAGATTTTGCAGTTGGTTTTAAACGAACAATTTTTTTAATGTGAGGACGCTAGTCCACACAACGCTTATGCAAATGTACCTGCTTATTTGAGTTTTGCTTTTGCTATACTATGTACTTTTATATGCTTTAATGCTTTATTCATATGTTTATATTCATATTTAATTGTTTGTGTTTGTATATTTATACGTTTTGAGATTTGTAGCATTTGATTTATTTTGTTTGGCGTTTTGTTTATTTTGGTCGGTATCTACAGGAAGAATGAAATTAGAATAAGTCAGTTAGTAAACGATAGAGAACGTTAGGAACGAATTTATGCCGAAGTACGGGTAAATTGCTTAGACTAAGGCGGACTATACTGTTAAATTTAGAGAGTAAAAGTAAATAGCTGAAATCGCAATTAATAAATTTTATGTCTGCTTAGAAATTCGAATTCAATAGTAAATACAAATTTAGCTGGTTTTGAATAGTTTTAAGTCGACCCCTCGAGTCGCACCGGTAAGCAGAACTGGCGGTTGTTATCCGGTATTACCAATCAACTCCCTTTTACTTCTTGCTAGTGTCTTATTGTTCAGACACATCCCAATATCGACGCTATGGGTACTATTATTTAAACCCGCCATAGCTTTTAGTTTTTAATTTTTACCGCCAGTGTAGCGGCCCTTACTTACTTTATTCTGAGATCGGGCGAATCAGGATCATCTGCATTAGGAAACAGTACTGCTGGAGTCGGAATTAACTCAAATCGGTGAAAGTCCAAATACTGTTTACCACCGAGCGTTCCGACAAAAAGTGCGGTTCAATAATTTGATTAGCTGCTATTCCAGCCAACATGTTAACGTTTCAGAAATGTTGTGATTTTGCCTTCATCTTCCAATTCGGATTTTCAGCCGCCCATTACGCCAACTTTGCTGATTGATGGTATCATTTAAGCTAAATGTACCCTCATCAGAAAACAGGATATTTTTAATGACTGCAGAATATGCATAGGAGAGTTCCATAATTGTCTCGTAAAATTGCGCTGGCTGATCAAAATCGTCATCTAACGATTCTTTCACAAAGTGCAATTTGTAGGATTGGGATACTTTTCTATGAAGTAGTCTTAAAACAGTATTTTTTGACATATTAAGATGTGAAGCGCTTCCACGCAGGTTAAATGTGGATTTTTTTGCATCATCAACAAAGCATCCAATTGTCTATCTTCATCTAAAGGCGTTCTGCGTTCGGTCGTAGATTAATCTCGCAGATGTTCAAGATTGTAGCATTTGTTCTCAATTCGACTTACCGCTGGTTGCGATATTAGAGAACGACTTGGGTGTGTTTGTTGAACAAAATACAGACTTGATCATGCCTCTGAATTGTCTCTCCATACCCAATTATATTGCAGAATTTCAATTCATTCAGCTTGGTGTTATAGGAGAATGTTAAAGATTAGTTGGACAGATAGAGTAACAAATGAGGAAGTTTATAGAAGGATAGGTGAGGAACCCTGTATGTGGAAACAATTAAAGGTCAGGAAAGATAGAATGATGGGGCACCAGTTAAGACATGAGGGACTATTTAGTAAGGTCTTAGATTATAGACTACCAAATAAAAGTAGAGTAGGAAGACCTAGACAAAGCTGTATTAGTCAAATTATTATAGATTTAGGTTGTAAAGGGTATGTAGACCTTTTTAGACTAGCTCAGAAGAGAAAAGGATTTAGAGCTGCGTCAAACCGACCTTAAGTAAGTTCGAAAACAAAACAAAACAAAATAAATAAATAATAATCAGTTAACTAAATGTCCCATTTCGAATGGACCTGCACCTTGCCGAAGTTCTAGATTACTAGAACAGGTGAAATGGCTTGCGTGTTCTAATGAGCTAAAGAGCCAAACTACAGGTCCAACCAAAGTAGTAGGGTCGTTAGTGAGGAACCAGACTAAGACAGGTCCCCAAAAGAGGGCAGCGGCTCTTTCGGTACTTAGATTGGCAGAGACCATAGGGGTCGGTATGGCAGTCTAAGACACTACCGCGATGTGGAAGGCAACGGGAAACCACCACATTACCTCCCAAGTACACAGCGTAGCTAAATTATAATAAAATGATGGCATTCTCTGGGGTAAAAGATTCCGGAGTTAAAATAGTCCCCCATTTGGATCTCCGGGAGGGGACTACTTCGGAGGATGCGATCGGAAAGTTAAGAATAAGAGTCGGGAACATTTTGCGAGTCGGAGCGTGGAATGTTAGAACTATGAAGCAAGTGGGTAAGCTAGAGAACCTAAAAATCGAAATGAATAGGTTATCATTAAACATAGTAGGGATCAGCGAAGTTCGGTGGCCAGAGGCGGGGGATTTTTGGAGTGGAGACTTCAGGGTAATTCATACAGGAGCTAATGAAGGAAATTTGGGTGTGGGGCTAGTTATGCGGAAAAAGATAGGATACTGTGTAGAAAATTACTTACAAAAGAATGAAAGAGTACTCATGGTTAGATTAGAATCTAAACCGGTAAGCACAGTAATAATGCAAGTATACATGCCCACCTCTAGCTACAGTGACGAAGAGGTAGAAGCAATCTACAAAGATATCGAAGACATATTAAGACACGTAAAAGGACATGAAAATTTAATAATTACGGGGGATTTTAATGCAGTGGTAGGTGAGGGTAGGGAAGGAGCGATAGTAGGTTTATTTGGTTTAGGCACTAGAAACGACAGAGGAAATAGGCTGGTAGAATTTTGCGACAAGAACAATTTAATCATTACAAACACATTATTTCAACATCATGCTAGAAGACGATATACGTGGAAGATGCCAGGAGATATAGGAAGATATCAAATAGATTACATTCTTGTTAGACAACGGTTTAGGAATCAAGTAAAAGACTGTAGAAGCTACCCAGAAGCAGATATAGACACTGACCACAACATCGTAATTATGAACGCCGCACTTAAATTTAAAAATTTGAAAAAAAGAAACGGAAAAAGGCACTTGGACTTAGAGAAACTAAAAGATAAAGATATTCAAGAAAGATTCGAAAAAGGTCAAATGAATTGCTCAAAGATATCGGGAAAATATCTGATACTAAGGAAGTAGAAACAGAATGGAATAACATTAAATCCAGCCTCGACATGGCGGCCAGAGATATTCTGGGGTATACACAAAAAGTAAATAAGAAACCATGGATAACAAAGAATATCCTGAATTTAATAGAAGAAAGACGAAAATACAAAAATAAATCAGACGAAACAGGAAAACAGAGATACAAAGCCATAAAATGGGAAATTATTCGAAAATGCAGAAAAGCTAAAGAACAATGGATTGATGAAAAGTGCAAAGAGGTACAAACTAAGATGGAAGTAGGAAAGACCGATGAAGCATACAAACTAATTAGAATCAATTTTAGGGATATAGAACCGTATAGCAAAAATATAAGGGACGCGAGAGGAAATGTCATTATAGAAAATGTAGAGCAAGTGGATAGATGGCAAGAATATATAGGGAATTTATATGCAGGAGAAGAACTAACTGCATTAGAAAAGGAATCAGACATTGAAAATGATGACTTGGGATATCCTATACTTAGAGATGAATTTGAAATAGCATTAAAGGGTCTGAAAATGGTAAGGCGCCGTGTACAGATAAGGTGCAAGCGGAGACTCTAAAAGCCGCTGGTCAAGCAGTAACAGAACGTCTCTTCCAACTTGTAAGCTATATGTATGAGACAGGCGAGATACCCAAAGATTTCAAACATAACATCATAGTAACTATACCAAAAAAGAAAGGCGCAGATAGATGTGAAAATTTTCGAACAATAAGCTTGACAGCACACGTATCAAAAATATTAACTAGAATTGTACAAAGACGAATGGAAAAACGGGCTGAAGAAATACTAGGAGAAGACCAATTTGGGTTTAGGCGAAACAGGGGAACACGGGAGGCTATCTTAGCTCTGAGGGTGATAATGGAGAAAACAATAAAAAAAGGGGAAAGCTTGTATATAGGGTTTGTAGATCTGGAAAAAGCATTTGACAATGTAAAATGGAAAAAATGTTCGAAATACTCAAAAAGATTGGAATGAGTTATAGGGATAGACGGATAGTACATAGCTTATACAAAGAGCAAACAGGAGTAATAGAATTAGAGCAGGAACGTAGAGAAGTAAACATCAGGAAAGGGGTGGATGTTCCCTATCCCCACTAATTTTTAACTTGTACATTGAGGAGGCAATGAATACTGTCAAATGCAGGAAGACATTTGGAATTACTATGCAGGGACAAAAAATTGATATGCTTAGATTTGCAGATGATATAGCGGTATTAGCATCCAGCAAGGAAGAGTTAGAAGCTGCTCTCAATGAAATGGAAACAGTTCTAACAGAGAGATACGGTATGAAAATTAACAAAAGTAAAACTAAAGTACTAGTATGCAAAGGAGGGAAAAATAAATCAAAAACAAGAATACAAATATGTAACACGAACTTACAAGAGGTTAAGGATTTCTGCTACCTAGGAAGCCAAATAACGCAAGATGGGAAAAGCACAAAAGATATAAAACAAAGATTAGCACAAGGTCGTGCTACATTTAACAAGAAAAAGCAACTACTGTGCTTAAAGACCACAAACATAGAAACAAGGAAAAGGTTGCTCAAAACATATGTGTGGAGCACAGCACTGTATGGCTGTAAAGCCTGGACAGTGGGAGAAGCGGACAAGAAAAAGGCAGAAGCCTTTGAAATGTGGTGCTACAGACGTATGATGAAGATATCATGGACAGACAAAGTTAAGAACGAAGAGGTACTAAAATGGTAGGGAAGAAAGAAATATGTGGAAAACGGTAAAAAATAGGAGAGATAGGATGATAGGCCACATACTACGGCATGAAGGAATAGTGCGGAATATACTAGAAGCAGAGATAGGAAAAAAAAGAAGAAGAGGTAGACCTAGGTTAGACTACTGCACACAGATAGTGAAAGATGTAGGCTCTAGGAGTTTCAGGGAAATGTGTAGGCTAGCTCAGAAGAGAAATCAATGGAGGTACGCATCCAACCAGTCCCAAGATGGATAAATTAATGACGAAGAAAGTAGCTGCACTTAAACATGATATTTATTATAAGATACTACAAGCATTGGAGGGGCAATATTTTCGAATAATGGCAATTGCGTGAAAGCATTTACTGGAAAACTATTATTTTGGCAAATGTCTAAGTGTTGGGGGATCTTGGCAGCCACAGGTTGCTTAACCCCCTTCAATAAATCTTTGTGAAATAGGGCATAATATTAGAAAACAATATAAGGGGAACCGAGCTGTATTGCTGTGTGAGAATTTCAGGGAACCATGTAGGTTAGTTTAGAAAAGAAATAAGTGCAGGTACATGTCCAACCAGTTTTGAGACGGGAAACCCAATGACGAAAAAATAAGCACAGACAAATCTGATGATTATTATAAACAACTAGTTGTTTGTTGTGAAATATCTGCAACTAATGTTGACTGTGCGAAAAGACATATTGGAAAAAATATTAAATCAGTAAATGTTCAAGTGCTGGGAAAACTTGGTAGCCACAGGCTGCTTACCCCCCTTCGCAACCACTGAATGTCGGAGAAATAGGGTAAATAGTTGTAAAACAATAGAAGGTGACCGAACTGCATCTAACAAGAAAGAACGGCGCCTATGATGAAAGACAACAAACATAAAACAAAAAATTGTTGAAAGCGTATGTGTGGAGCACAGCACAGACAATATGCCTACGAAATACGAGCAGTCTGAAAAGCAGACAGAAGAACAGTAGCGGCCTTTGAAATGCCGTGCTTCAGATGTTTGAGGATGGACAGACAAAGGTAATAACAAATAGGTTATAGAAACAGTAAGGGAACAAGGATATACTTGGGAAAAATGTGAGAAATAGAAGGGCAGAATACGTTTTAAAGCATTTTTGGGGAATAGTATGGGATATATGACAAGCAGAGATAGGAAAAAAGAGGTGGATGTAGACCTAGATCAGATAGTGATAGATGCAGACTGTGCAAATTTCGGGGAAATCTGTAGGTTAGTTCAGAATAGGAAACAATGATGGTACGCGTCTAACCAGTTTCAGGACTGAAGACCCAATGATGATGATGATGATAACTAAATGTCACCATGGCATAACTCACAGTTAGTTAGCGGTCTGGTATGTTGGAAGCGATTCGTTGCTTAAGCCTTACCATAACATATAATTTAACACTTTTCCTTTTTTGTAGGGGATAACCAGGTAATATTTCATTTCCTTATAAATGGGAATCATGTAAACATGTTAGAGTTCTTTAACAACCATCAGGTTGCTACTATCTATGTAGAGTCAGGTAGATAAGAAAAAGATAGAAGAGTATAGGAAGAGCTTTATCAAGCTATATTAGTCAAATTATTAGAAATTTGGGTTGTGAAGGGTTTGTAGAACTTTTTAGATTAGTACAGAATAGAAAAGAAGTTAGAGCTGCGTCACACCGACCTTATGTAAGGTCGAAAACAAAATGATGATGACAGCTTCAGAAAGTCTCTTTGTAGCAATCTTGTTTTTCAAATCGTTCAACAGGTAACACCGCACTACACTTTGTAATACCAATATATTGTACTTGACATTAATTACTAATAATTTGCAATTGCTTTTATAATTTATTGATTGAGCGCTTCAACTCTTGGGCGAATATTGGCACTTTCCTTTGAATACATTTTCATTGAATATCTTAGTGATTTATCGTCCGATTGTAAAAGCTACCTATATTTATTGTATTTAGCACAGAAAATGCTATTAATGAGATATTACAAAAGGTACTTTGCTATTTGTACTTTTAAATTTTGGGTTAAGGGAGTTGAAAAGTACATCTTTATATGAAGAATTTAAAATAAAAATTGTTGTGTCCGAGCATTTTTTCATAATATTCTTCTCAAACATTTTCTAGAATTTCTCCGTTATTTTTGAGAAAATACATAACAATAAATGGTGCTTTAAAATTTTAAAACCTACTATCTTATTATCTTGGTGAGATAGGGGCGCCATCTATAAGTTAATAGCGTAAGTGAAAGGCCATCCAGGATATGCTTAGAATATAGATTAATTTGCAGAATCTCCTCTTTGTGAATTACACTAGTAATACAAGGTAATAATTAAAGCGTATGGTAATCGATTTGCTTTTATATTTAAATGTTTTCTCTAACATTAATTGGACACACGAGTGTTATTGTGATATCATAATACTCCCATCTACTTCAATAATGAAACATGCAGTGATGCAGTTTTATTTGAACGTTTGATGTAATACGTGTATTTTAACGATTTTATCAACGGGTGGTTGGAAATTTCACTGCGATTGCTCGCAACTCCCCGTTCTTATTGCGCATTGATTTCCTTGTTCATGCGTCATAAACTGTCACCGCCATTGTAGGCCTGCAAGTAGCGGTGTTTAAACATCGTTCTGATCATTTACAGGGCATGCTTCCTCCACCGATTTGTAATTTATGTCAGCCTTTTCAACAAAGCGTAATACATTCAGTAGTGATGGGACATCAAGTTCCATATCATATTCCAACGAAAACCGTAAGTAAAAGTAAAACATTTTACGGCATTTTTTTAATTAAATTATCTTACAGGGTCTTTCCAATAATTGCATTCGGTGTAAGTCATGTAGTACTAGACGAGGCCGAGAACTCACAAATGAATATTTGCGGTATAAACCAGTGTCAAGAACTGCTGTTCAGAATAAGCCTGAACTTGACAGTGACACGAAAAATATTAATGGTGGCGTCATTTGCATGAGTCGTGCTAAACCCAATATTAAATTTGGAGAAAAAGCTTCAATAATCGACAACTATAAGAATAACATTACTGTTCAATCAAAAATACGAAATAATGCAAGCCGTCCCAATGGAATACCGGAATATTACCAGGGAAAATTTAATAGTAATTATTACATCTATGGTTCACCATCCACACACTTTTTTGATCCAATTACCAAACAATATTTAAGAGCAACTGTATTTACCTGTAAGTCTTGTCATTTTAAAACGGAAGATTTCGATGCTTATAACGAGCATAATCGGAACCATCTAAAATCAAATGACTACATTTGCAATTTTTGTTCGTTCTCTACTCCAAACGATGTCGATATTCAAGTCCATATGAAAGTCCACGGCATAATAAAAGTACTTGTATACGGTTGTAGAATGTGTGATTTTAAGAATCCAGATGTGAATATTGCAATAAAACATCTACTTGAGTACCATTTTGGATGGTTTTAAGATATTGATTTCTATAAATTTGACCATTTTTCAAGATTGAGAAAACCAATTTTATAGTATTTTGTTCAACACACGATTGCTACAGCTGAAGTTTACTAATCAACCTGTGGTTCATTGTATTACAACTTAGTTAAATATACGTAATGACTTAGCTTAGTTAAAAATCTAGTACTTAAAGTAGTTACAAATGTTGCATCATTTATGTGCGCTTTTAGAGTAGGCTATCCAGCAACGATATATTTATCCATAACGATTAGTAATGGAAAAGATACTTTATTTATTAACAACTATAATAAGAGAATTAAGTATGCAATTTATAATAATCTATATCTATAATACCTAATGTGAGACATTTTCAGTCGTTTGAAATAATTTGTAATGAATTAGTCCATGTATAGTATAATTCTCAAAACCAGTATCGTTTAAGAACCAATTACTTGCTAGTTACAAATTAGAACAATTTAATTAATTGTTGATGTTTGATTGTATATTAGATATGAGGTACAAAAGTTTGTTGGACTGATTGAATAGTGGGTGGTAGTCAATATTTAAAATACGCGGTGTTTTTTTTAAACAACTGCTCACTTGGATATAGAGCAGCAGTAGGTAATACAAGACATATAAAAATTTAAGTAAGAATTGAACTAGCTGCTCTACTAAATTATTTTCAAAGTGGTACCATGGTTATACCTGAAGTCACCACTAACTTCGTTGTTTTAAATAAATCATAAGTCAGCCGACTTGAAGTGTTCTTTTTTATAAACTTAAGCTTTATGAAATTTATTTTTCCATACAAATGAATTAGTTATGAGAACAGGGTTGAATTAATAGCTAAAAATTATATATAACTGACACTTACTAAAGTGAAATTAATTAGATACAATTGGACAATTAATAATATTGTACAGTGTATAAGGGTATGGTATAATTAAATTTAAAAATAATAACAATTATATCATCAAATGGCGTAAAATTATATTTTTGATTATGATGTATACCGTCTTTACATTTAATTTTTGTAAACAGTTGTTTATGTGAGAATTTTTTTTGTTTGGAAGAGGTATCTATATGTATAAATTAAATGCATTAATATAATAAATTTGTCTGTAAATACATTACTTTTTAAACTATTTTTATCAATTCGTGTAGTTATCTCTAAAACTTTTTTGTGTTGGTATGTTTGTAGACAAAATAATATTATAACTTAATCATTTATTTCTTACATTTCTTAATGTTTTCAAATGTATCTTTTTAAATTTAGAAGGTAGGTATATATAGAACTCAAGTCTCCAATGTCGGTTTCTTTATTAAGTATATTAGAATTTTGATAGATATAGTACATTTCAAGCAATTCACGTTTTTATTTATTATTTTTTATATGTAAAATTTTGGATTATTAAAATCAATTATGTGGTTGGTGGTATTTATGTGTATTGTTAGGGCAGTTGCATTTGGTTTAGTGCGTATGTCACTTTGGTGCTGTGTTATTCATTGTTTGAGATCTTATGAGTTTTGCCCTATGTGTATATATATATATATATATATATATATATATATATATATGATATATATATATATATATATATACACATATATTGGAACAATTTGAACAATTTACTTGATATATATGATGTTCCTTTAATGTAAAGGAATGGTTTTGTCTTTAATTTTAAAAAAAAAAGATTTATTATTAGATCAGTATAAAATAATTTTGTTGGTTTCATCTTTGATTAATAATAAGGAACTGAGTAATTCTTTCTTTTTCTATTGTAAATTGAATTTTACTGTTATAGTTATTAAATATTTCTATCGGTGAAAGTACATACAATGTTGACTCTTTCGAGCTTGCACTTTTTATTAATAATTTTGAATTACCTTACAATTGAAGACACGAGTGGATAAAGGATTCAAGTCACACCGAATTGGTTTTGAAAAAATTAGGTTTAAAGTATTTTTTTGGTACTTTTTTTCTATTTGGAAAGTAATAACTAAATGTGTGGCGTTGTGTAGGCCTTTACTGCGGAATTATAGCTACATATTTAAAATAACAATTACGCTATTATTCTTAAGCAGAAGTTAGAACAAAGTCACATAGATCGTTCATCAATTAGAAAGTTTAAAATATGCTTACTATTCTTAAATGAAGTAAAGGTGTATGTGGCCTCAATGTTTGGAATATTAAGTATTACTTCTCTTTGTCACTTTTGAATTTTCATTTATAACTTGGTTATAAAAGTATCGAAATTCTTTGTCAACAACAACTATTTGTTCTTTTAAATTTGCAAGTTTTTCGTCAGATACTTGGTTCTTTTTGTTGTGGTTGAAACAATGTGTAACTATCTGGTATAACTTTTTGGTACCATTTTTTAAAATGTCTACTTTTGGAAAAGGCATGTTCTCATCTAATGCATACTTGTATAGATAACTACCATATTCTTCAACTCGTATCCATTTAATGTAATCTTTAAAAAGCACCTTCACTTTCAAACAATTCTTTTTTCGATTGATAAGATGCATTTTTTGCAGATATTTCACCTATATTCTAGAAATAATGTTCGATGTTGAATGCAGTCGATTGTTTTACACTTGCAGACTTTTTAATGGTTCGATACTGATCAGGAGTATAAACAGTCGAGTGTTATCGCAACTTCTCAATGCTTCCAAAGTCTCTATCCGAGTTCATGTAAGAATATCTAACTACTGGAAGTTTGTGGTCAATCGTTTTAAAATAACCTTCCAAAATAAAGTATTGATAAAGTGCGATGATTTTGAAATTTTTATTTTGTCCAGAGCATGAGTCTGACTATAATAATATGTTTACTCTGAGCTGTCGAGCAGCCATAAATAGTTGAACATTCATATAAAGACAGCTGCCTGTCTCCAAACTTCCTTTTGTTAAAGTGTTTTCAGACCAAGTAAAAAGAAAGGGATTTTCTCCAGACGTTGACACTGCGTGTACACTAATGTTATAGAACCACAGCTGCCATAAATAAAATACTTTTGATTTAACCAATTCTCTGTCTCTTTTTTGTTGTTCAAAGGCATACCTGTAGTGTTCCATATGCTCCCCATTGTCCATGCCAGCGTCACAAGTATCACAAGTATAGCTTTTAGGTTGACCGAACGAATAATTAAAACGCTGCGAAAAAATTTTACTATAGCT
Source organism: Platerodrilus igneus (assembly GCA_036346225.1). Taxonomy (NCBI): domain Eukaryota; kingdom Metazoa; phylum Arthropoda; class Insecta; order Coleoptera; family Lycidae; genus Platerodrilus; species Platerodrilus igneus. Next base: position 67,429 of record JARFIW010001615.1, on the reverse strand, counting down.
GCATTTCTTTATAAAAAGCGTTTCAGTATACTTGTTTTCCTTGCAAAATTCAAGATAAAGTTCATACATTTCTTAAATATTTAACAAGGGCGAAAGGAACTTTATATGTATGTTCTTATTTCGGGACTCGTAAGACTGCTCTGCGGGGAATTGCTTAATATGAGTCATAACACATTTTACAACTTCATCTGCAAGCTTATGTGGTCTATTATGGTGCACTCCTCGCCTATCTGGTGATGGTGCAGATTGACCAGCTTTAAGCTTGTTTTGCATCACTTGAATTTTTTTAGACGGAATTTGATACAGTGAGCAAATGGCTGATTTACACACTTGAATTACTTTTTGTTTATAAGTAACACTATATTTGAATGAGAACGACTTGGCTTTTGTTATGTTTTTCTGTGACGCTTAACAGGTCCAATCGAAAGGCTTTTAAATAATAAAGCATTTTTTAAATTAATATCCAAATTATTAAGTCAAATAAACGACATTTTAAAATGGATAAAGGGTTGAAGTATCAAAAAATCAGAATGATAGTGGATGAAGGATTCATGTCCATGCAAATAGAGTACATATATCCTTTATCCAATAATATTTCTTAAAATGATGTGTACATACGCCCTTTATCAACTCATAACTTCTGTATTTTTGACAATAAATCGATGACACTTGGAGCAAATGAATACTAGACGCTTACAACCTTTATCCATTAAGAAACTTAGTTTTTAAGGAAAATGTCACATAGATCCTTCATCCACTTGTGTCTTCAATTATGTATTAATAAGTTTAGACAAATATTTCAAAATATCTTATTCTAGACAGCATCAACAAATTATGGAGTAGAATTAACATTAATTGTAAAATATCAAAACAACATTTCATACAAATAATGAAATTTATTTTTGATAGTAGCTACTTAGCTTTAAAAACTCTTACTACCTACCAACAGATGGCTGTCCAATGGGTTCTAACTCAGTTGCACAAATTATTATGGATGACTTATTGCAAGAAATAATTCCAAAACTACCATACAGATTATCCTTTTTAAAAAATTTATGAATGATGTAATTACAGTTGTACCTTTTGATAAAATCGGTACAACTTTAGAAATATTTAATAACTACAACAGTAAAATTCATTTAACAATAGAAAAGGAAAAAAAACATTTAGTTCCTTTTCTAAATACATTATTAATCAGAGATGAAACTAACAAAACTATTTTTAGACTGGTATCAGAAACCTACCACTTCAAACAGATATCTTAATTATTATTCATATCGCCTATTAAGTATGAAAATTAATTTTATTTTAGGACTGAAAAGTAGAATAAAAAACATTTTCTCTATACCAAAAAAATTTAAACAAACTTTATAATATCCTAAAAGATAGCAGTCATTCTGCCCCTCTAATAAAAAGAATGATATTTAACCACACTACTAGAATAAACTGTAAAAATTCTACTGATACTACATTCAGTACAACTCCTCACTACGCGGTATTTTCATATTTTGAAAAGTTAACTTCTCAATTAGATAATATCTTTAAAAATTTTAATATAACATTTGCAAAAGAATCTTATCTAACAATATATAACATTTTTTCTAAAATTAAGGACAAAACCATTCCTTTAGATCAAAGGAACATCATACATCAGGAAAATTGTTCAAATTGTCCCAATATATATGGTTCGGCGACTTATAGATAATTTATAAGTGCCTTAGTTCGCGCCAAAAGTATCGTTGTGCATTCGAAATAAATACTGATAGTGCGCGATAAACAGAACTACATTTATCTTGTAACGAACACCTGGTTCGCAAGAGTGCATTAATATAGAAAACGTAGATCGTGTGTGACCGCAGAGTACTCAAGAAGTGCCTAAACTTTTGTTTTACCGCTTATATATATATATAACACAAACCGCAACTGTGTGTTAACTGTATATTGTGCGTGCCGAAATCACCTATAGCACCGAATGCCAAGAAGTTCTGGTGAGTTTTTGACTTTGTTTATATAAATTTGTGCACTTAATTAACATTAAACATTTATACTGTAACTTGTACAATACAACCGCTTTATCGCTTCCAATTTAGTCCCGCAATATTGAATCCTGATAATTTCTTTACATTAAATTGTTTAATCCACCCGCTTATTTAATTAATTACGTGGAGGAAGTTACGCCCCTCCATTAGATTGGTCCTTAGAGCTCGCATGTCCCAGCAAAAAAGAAAAATTAGTTTACTAGTGCTTGCAGTTAAATTTTGAACTCTCTTTTCCTATATTATTAAAAATGGAAGATAAAATAAAAATTTTACACAAGAAGAAGGAGAGTATATTTCAGCGGCTTACAGCATTATATGATTGTTCAAAAAATATTTCTTCGTTTGAGTCGTAAGCTAATAAAAATTTTATGGCAGATACCGAAACGATAGATGAATTAAGGTCAAGGTTTGAATCTATTGTGGATAAGATAAATGAATACCAATTATTATTGAAACCGAAATTTCAACTTGATTATCAAAGTTTAAATGCATTTGAGGAAATGTATAGTAGAATCAAACGCGCGCGTAATAATATAATTCAATTTAAACCACCGCATCAAGGGGCTACTAGTGCTACCCCTAAAATTTTGATTCCCTTACCGCCTATAGAAATCCCGTATTTTAACGGTGAAATCTTAAAATGGGATGTATTTTACCAGTCTTTTAAGACTAATATTCACCTAAACCCTCAACTTACTGATGGTCAGAGGGTACAATACCTTATGGGTAAATTAAAAGATTCCGCCCTGCAGATAACTGCAGGTATAGTTCCCTGTGCTGAAACTTACAGTATATTGTGGGATAGCTTGGTAAAAAAGTACCAGGATAAACGCTAGGTGCACACTATTTAAATAATATTTTCGAATTAAAAAATTGTCCACGATCCGCTAACAATTTAAATACATTTATTGAAAAATATTCTGCGTCTATTGCAGCGCTGTTACAGGTGGGAATTACCGACCTGCAAGATTTTATATTTTGCATTGGGGTTTAAAGAAACTAGATGCAGAAACCGCACAAGCGTTTGAATTGTCCGTTCGAAATACGGAAATTCCCTCTTATAAAACGCTGATAAGTTTTATTCAAGATCAAGTTAAAATTTTAGAACGTTCAAATGATAATACGAAGTCATATAACTATAATCATAAACCGAAACCGCCCGCATTTAAGACTAAAGCATTTGTTTCAGTTCGCCTTTGTGCATATTGTGTAAAAAAGATAATCATTTTAAAATATACCAATGTCCGCAGTTTAAAAATATGAATTCACCGCAAGACCGATTTGAAATTATTAAATCAAAAAATGGATGCGTTAATTGTTTAAGCGTAACTCACACGCTTTCTTCGTGTAATTCAAGGCATTTTTGTAATTATTGTCAAAATAGGCATCATAGTTTACTTTGTTTTAAGAAGAAATCGGACAAAATGTCCATTCTAATACTCGTGATTTATCACAAGGAACGCCCGTAAGTTCTTTTGCAAAGAATAATAATAATATTTCAAATTCCGCTATCTCACCCGGTACAAGTTCTCAGGTAGAACCTGCTATTACTGT
>JARFIW010001615.1:0-63831 GCA_036346225.1 Platerodrilus igneus | reverse complement strand
CTTTTATCAATTTTCTCAATACTTTTTTCCTATATTTTCTTTTACGTCGTTCTTCATCTTATTAGTGTCTTGTAGAGACAACGGAAATTTATCTTCAACACTATGCCTAACCGAAACAAAATTGTGAAACTTTCTCCGTAGATAGCTGTTAAATGCGCCACAAATTAATTTTTTAGGATAAAAATTCTTTTGTTTACAGATGTTTGCTCGGCGTTAGAAAAGTCGCAAACTTTAACGAGAAATATATTTTCGCAGGATGGTTCTGTAATTGGCGTGTGTAGTCCGCCAGTCAATATCCCTTTGCCTTTGACATAGTATATATCACCAGTATCGGTAACCAAATTATTGTTGTAAAAATTTTCAGTCAGCAAGCACGATCCAAATCGCTCATTTCTAGGTTATACTTTATTTCCAAGAAGTTGAGGTACGTTAATCCACTTGGAGGAGTTCATGTTTACGTTCCAGCTACTACTGAACACAAAACTTTCCTCTATTATGGTCTACAAAATAAGCGCATAGATTGCTGAAGACGATAGAACTAAAACGAGGGATAAATTTGATAGAGCGCAAGCGCACATGAAGAAGCTACGGCACGTGTACTTTTACAAATCGGCTTAAAGTTGTCGAAAATACCTCCAAAGTCGACGACTACCAGGGGTGCAATCCCTCCAGCCCGGTGCGTACCGCGGCATTACCCGGTAATTTAAACTGTAATCTCGCAAATAATACCGAATAAGTACATACACCTCGAATGCCAATTTGTTATCTTCCAGCCAACTAGATATTTTATTAATGGACAATACACATATTTTGCTATACAACAATTTCCAACAATGTATATATATATATATATTAATGCCGCATACTTGTAGTACCATACTCTTTAGCAAAACTAGATTTAAAAGCATTACCTAATCAATTCCTTATCTGTTTTCTAGTTATACGTTAAGCACTAGGTCATTTCGCCTAGTTAGATATTCCGAAAAAAAAATCAAAATTTATAATTCTGTAATTTAATCATCGTTTATTCGAGTTAGACATTTGTATTTAATACGTTAAGCAATTTTCAATTCTCCAATACTATACTTATGTAATCTGCTCCTACAATCATCGAATACTAACTTACATGGAAAGGATGCTATTTATACCCTATAGAGCAGCGCCGAAGGATGTCAAGGGCATGCAAACGAAGTCGAAAATTACGCTGGAAACGAAAAGGTAGGAAAAATTCATCAAAGTGTAAACTCTGGAATATATCGGTTTATATATTTTAGGATAAACCGAAAGATGTCGAAGACATCCGAACACAGTCTGGGATTGGGCGGCGAAAGGCGATAGTAATAGGGCGAATTTTGAGTGTAAGCACGTAAGCGCCACTAAAATACTGTCTTTTACATATTAGTGTCGAACGACAGCTGTTGAGAAACACTCCAATTGCAATCAGAGATTGAGTAAGGAACAATTGTGCCGATGCATTTTCGGCAATTTTTCCAATAAATTTCTTAATTAACGTCTGTCTGTAGCACCTTACACGAAACACATGGAATGTGTATACTTCTCGATAATATTCTCCAACCCTTCTACCTAATAATCTGTTTACATCTATACATGTTTTGACTTTTACGCTATTTCTAGCTAACATAAATTTTCGAGAACGTCGCATGTAAATAACTATTAAAGATCTCATTCTTAACAAAAAATTTGCCATTTCTGTATTAATCTAATCACGTACTATCCGCAATTTCGACGATTTTAATAATCTGTTTTTCCTAGGTGTTTACCATATTCGATCGTAATTATATTCAATGTAATTATATTTATTTTTAATGCCGTTAATTTCTGCATAACAATCTTCTTATTATAGAGGGATTAGAACTAAATAATAAAATTAATCGGGTTATAATACTTCAACAGCTTAACCCGTACCGCTACTAAAACCAGCTTACCCTATTTTTAAAAAATTCATACTACATACAATAATAAAATATTTAAAAACTGCATACTAAGTCAATTATCTCAATTTACTAGCATATGTGCCACAATAGCAGGGATCAGCTAAGTCTTCGGGGCTTCTCCGAATACATAGATGCATTTCGGAAGCACACTTTTACATCTTTCAACAAACGAATATTAGTGTATAAGAATTGGATTTACGCTCGAGCATAGGGCCAGGGTTTAGAGCATAGGCCCGGGGTTTAGTATCACTTTTGGCTATTTAGGTGACCATGTGGTCAATGATCATATGACCATGTGGCCACGTGGTTATGTGGTAAGGAACCACGTGGAAAATAATATGCATCTTTATTTCAATTCTCCACTTCAACGAGTCGAAACATAGCAACACATGCCCGCAAATTCTTTACATTTACTGTCGGTTGTTGTAACTTAACCACTTTAATCCTTATTTTTAAATTTACACCTACGAGTTCGTCTTCTACATTTTTTCTAGCCAGTAATTGGATATGTGCAGTATGTTCAGATTTTCGATCTGCAAAAATAACCGTCTTTGTCTCCATGTAAATTTCTCTAATTCCGTCATTAACAAGTTCTGTTATCCCATCTATTTCCTCTACCCTTTACATAGTTAAGTAATTTTCCACCATTCTATCAGACTGCTACAAAACAGTAAATGACTTGAAACATATACGTGACAGGAAAACAAAATTATGTAACCTTATTATTAATAAAAATAAATTATTACAGGTTTTATGAAATTCGTAATTTTTTCGAAATCATTGGGTGTTTGGATTGCACTCCTGTAGCGATTAATGAAGCAATGCGTTCGAAAAATGCTTACGTGAACATAAAAGGATAGTAGTAAATTTATCGCCTGCACTAGACAAAACCATACCTTATCACCAACTTCAAAACACACATTTCTTCTTTTTAAATTATATTGACCTTACCTGATATCACAAGGTCGAGAATTTTCTGTAAAAAGAGAGAAACCCAAGGTAAAGTTGGATGAAAAACCGCTTGAGGAAAAGGAAAACTCATTAAAGATAAACGGCTAGTAGAGTGTTAGCTCTGGATGAATCATGAGCTTGGGTCATGGGTTGACAAATGACCGAAAATATAGATAAAGAGCGCCACCGTATTTTTTAATACAATGACATATGAAAATACGTGTAATTGTATTAGGGGAATGCGGAAACCTGAAGTCTATACCGCTGAAGCAGTCGCAAAACCTAAAAAGAACTAAGAAATTTCCTCCTTTAAATTTTTAGTAATAAAAGAATCAAACAAAAACAAGAAATTCTATTCACTTAAATTTGTTTATCTTGTTTCAATAGAAATATTTACAATCATAATAAAAATTGTACTTGAAAAGAAACTAATAGTGTACTTTCTTCAATAACATAAACTTCATTAGGCTTTCAGTATCTCAACATGTCCTAACTCTAAGATATTTGTTATCTTAATAATTTTACACTTCGAAATTAAAAATAGTCGTGAGTAGTCTTTTAAGTGTTACTAAGTTGTACCCTTTCAGACAAAGAATAAACTTTAACATTTTGTCCTTCAAGAATTTATCATGTCTTAAGGTTAAAGTACATGACCTCAATAATAAGCAAAAATACTTTTAATGTAATTTAAAAATACTGTAGCGGACTACTACTACCGCGTTTCACTAATTCAAAACAAGTAATAACAAAGGTCTTTATTATTCACTGTTCACAAGTCTAATTAACAGTATATGCCTTATTCACAGATGTTTTCAGTAAAATTAACAATGAGGCACTATCACACTAATGAATTTACAAACACTATTATCTTCTTAAATTGGTTCCTACACTATAAGTCTTCTTAGCAACACTTAACGCTACTATAATTTATTTATTACACTTTTGTCTATTTATGTACTCTACAAGCTGCATGTACATTAGACACATTCACATCATATAGCACTTATATTTACTGTTGGACTTCCAAAAGCTCAACTATTTAACTTTACACGATATAATTTATATTAGACTTTCTGATATAGACTAACTCTGTACTTCATCATCGGTCTTATTTATATCATGGATTAAAAAGGATGATTCATCCTACAGTAATTGCTAGAAGATTCTCGATCCCTGTAGAATATGCAGTGCTTACGGTGCTTGTGTGTGTTTGACGGGTTGCCTAATAGTAGCTCGCAACACTGCTCCCTCTTTAAAACCGTTACGACTCGTAACTGTAAATACATTTTGACGTCAATTCAATGACTGATGACGGTATCGGCAGCTATCTCCTCTGGTGCATCCACCGCGTCGTTGGAAATAACAGTCAACACTTTTTCTTGGTATTGGTAGGCAACCGGTTGATAACAACAAACAAGGACCTGGACGTTGGTTTCCTGGAAAACTACTTCTAGCATATTTCGGACTATCCTCCAATCTAAGCGATCCAGTCCACAGCCTAGCTTGGGCACCGCTAGTCTCGTTACTCCATTTTCGAACATCTGAGCCTTGAGATATAGCAAAGCCTTCCATAGATGTCCATAACTAGGTCTCTGCCATGAAGAATTTTTGGTGACCAGATAGTAAACATAACGATTTTTATCCTGAAGAACCAAAGCTTTTCCTACAGTTGGCTGTTGTTGTACTAATTCATCCACACATCCAAACTTTTTCTTGAAAACAACAGCTATTCCCCTTGACATTTCCAAAATCTTGAGCTACGCAATGTGCAAGGGAATACTCTTTTGGTGCTCTAAACAGATCTTGCTGTTTTTCAACAACAACGGCAAATCTCGCCTTAGTGGAACCGCCATACGCCGCCATAAAACTCTCAACATCTACATTTAGCTCATGATTATTAACTTATCGAACACCATTCTCATTATTCGAGCTTTCCTGGTTGTTACCAGCATAAGATGTTAAACGGTCAAAGTGTACCACTTTTGGTTTACCACGGGAGATCTTCTGATCTGGTACACTACATCATTAATTTTTTCATCACTTCGTACGGGCCTTCTCATTGTCTTTGTAATTTTGGCGACAACCCACGTTATCTTTGTGGATTATACAACCATACTAAATCTCCAGGTAGATAAACTCTTTCTTGTGCTCTAGTATCATATTGTGATTTCATTCGATCGCTTGCTGCCTGGATATTCTTACGGACGTTTTCGTGAATGCTATTTGATCTTTCACGAAGCTTACTAACGTAATCTTCACCTGTAATCTTTTCTCCAGGTTTAAATCCAAACTGAAGATCACATGGTAGCCGCAATTCACGTACAAACATCACGCAAGCGGGAGAGTATCATGTGCTATCATGTACCGAAAATCGGTACGCCAGTAGGAACAAATGTAAATATTGATCCCAGTCTCGTTGATGTTCAGAGACAACTTTGGCTAGGTACTTTCCTAACGTCCTGTTCATCCTTTCAACCATTCCATCCGATTGAGGATGAAGTGGCGTGGTTCTAGTCTTCTTGATTCCAAGATGCTTGCAGACGTTTTGAAACAACGCTGATTTGAAATTCCGACCTTGATCGGAGTGTAATTCCAGCGGAACTCCAAAGTGACAAAACAACTCCCTCACTAGTACATCTGCAACCGTCTCGGCTTCTTGGCTAGGTATAGCATATGCCTTTGGTCATTTGGTAAAATAATCCATTGCAACCAAGATGTATTTATTTCCTTTTTCTGATTCAGGAAACGGACCAGCTATATCAATGGCTACCCTCACAAAAGGATCCCCCACGTTATACTGTCTCATTGGGGCTTTCCGTTTTGTGACCGGGCCATTTGCAGAGGCACACAACTTACATTTCCGGTACCACTCCTTCACATCTTTTTTGCAGTTCACCGAATAGAATCTTTCTCTCACTCTTTCGAGAGTTCTTTTCACGTCAAAGTGCCCTCCGGATATACCATGGTTCAAGTGCTGCAACACTTCCGACACTCTGCTTCTCGGCACTATCACTTGAAGTCGTTCAGTGCCATCTTCACATTCCAGGCGTCGTTTCAAGATTCCATTTTCAATCAGCAAAGGGTCCCACTGTGCCCAGTATGCTTTCAGGCTCCTACTTGAAATATTAATTTCTTCCCAAGCTGGTCGTTGTCCTCTATTTTTTCCACTTCATAATACGTCCCAATTCGCCGTCATTCTCCTGGTCTTCTCGTATTCTTTCGGGTTGCCAAATATCATCGGTTACCGTCATTCTATGGAGGACACTTATCTTCTCTTCCATCTTGGAGCAATGATTGCAGTCTACTGGAAAAGTATCCTTGATAGAGCGTCTGCATTTCGATAGCTAGTTCCTACACGATGTTCTGTGTCAAAGCCATATTCCTGCTGCCGCTCTATCCACCTTGCAACTTGCTCTTTCGGATTTCGAAGCTGCAGTAACAATTTTAGTGCAGCATGGTCTGTTCTCAACAGGAATTTACGATCGTATAAGTACTTATAAAAGTGCTCTACGGATTTGACGACGGCCAACAGCTCCCTTCTTGTCACACAATAGTTCCTTTCTGGCCGCGACAAGACCTTGCCGAAATACCCAATACCTTTTTCTTGTCCGTCCTGCACTTGAGAAAGAACGCTTCCTATAACTGTGTTACTGGCATCGGTATTCAACACAAATTTTCCCTCCATCCGTGGATAACTCAAAATTGGTGCTGTAACAAGTAGCCGTTTCAGTTGTTCAAATGCACTGTGACAGTCGTCATTCCAATCATATTCTTGTCCATCTTCGGTTAATTTCGTTAACGGTTTGGCAATGTTGGAAACCCAAGTATAAGAAGTCGGTAATATGTGCACAATCCTAGAAAACTGCGTAGTCGGTGTATATCTGCTGGTGTACGCCACTCTTGTACCGTTTATATTTTGTCAGGGTCAGCTCTTATTCCGGTCTCCAAAACGACACGTCCTAGGTATTTCACCTCTTTTCCAAATAGGTGACACTTCTTGGGGCTCAATGTAAGGTTTCCCCCCGCGTTATCTGTGAAATATCTTCTCTAGGTTACTAAGATGTTTTTCAAAAGACCGGTCTAACACTATCACGTCTTCTAGGTACACCAGACATGTTTTCCAGGACAGTCCACACAGTATCGACTCTATCAATCGTTCAAAAGTAGCAAGGGCATCGCATAATCCAAAGGGCATGACCTTGAACTGCCATAATCCAGTTCCAATTGTAAACGCAGTTTTTTCTTTATCGTTTGGCTCCAAGCCTACCTGCCAGTATCCGCTTTTCAGGTCCAAGGTCGAAAACCATTTAGATCCGGATAGAGTATCCAAGGTGTCATCAATTCTGGACAAAGGATGCTGTCTTTCTTTCTCATATTGTTAAGCCGGCGTTAGTCTACACAAAACCTTGTCGACCCGTCCTTTTTCTTGACAAGCACTACCGGGGATGCCTGTACACTATTCGAGGGTTCAATTACTCCCTGTTTTTCCATATCGGTGATAACTTGGTCGGCTTCCTTACGTTTTGCCAAAGAAAGCCGCCTGGGGTGTTGTCTTATCGGTTGCGCATCTCCAGTATTGATCTTATGTTGCACCACATTCGTCCTTGTTTTCTCACTATCATCCAGTGCAAACACACCTCGATATCGTCCGACCAGTTCTTTTACCTTGTCCAGTTGGTCGCCGTTTAATTCTTAACACAAAGGTATCAACATATCCAGCAATTTCTGTGAGCAACCGTTGGCTGGTTTATCTTTCGTGTCGTCCACACAACGTTTAACATGGCATACTTGAATGCAACTTTCCACAATCATGTCTTTCTTCATGATCACCGTATGGGGATTAATGTTTAGCACCCTTACTGGTATCACACTTCGAAACTTTACCAGCGTTCTTCCAGTCAGTAATCTTTCCTGACCTATTCCCGATTCAGTTGCTTGCATCATGCATACTTGTCCTTACCGGAGCGTACCATCCGGGCGTCCCATTACTATCATTTCCGCCTTTTCGGGTATTTTCATATCACAAATCATTTGCACTTGCATCGTTTGGTTATTCGTCCCTTGAAATGGAATTTCATCATCATCCATCCGTAGCACATTTTCTTTCATGTTCATTTGAAACCCATATTCTCTCATGAGATCCATTCCCAAGATCACTTCTTCTGTGATTTCAGCTACCAACACCCGATGATTAATTAGTTTGTCTCCAATTCCCAACGTTACGTCAGTCTCTCCGTGAGTGGAAATTTTCTCACCACTTGCCGTTCCAAGACATACCGATACAGGTAGCACTTTTCCACGACCAACCAAATTTGGTCTTACAATAGTCTTAGTTGCTCCTTTATCCACGAGTAATCGGACAGTTCTGCCATTAATTCCACCATCGATATAAATGCTGTTCAGACTTCCCATCAACGATGCAGCACGGATGATAATCTCCAGGGCACTACGTTGTGCTGTCGACGTTTGCCCCCTTACATCGATTTGCTTTAGTTTTCCTGCTTCTCAACCGGTTGTTTTGCTGGTTGAGTGCTTTGTATATGACCAACTTCACCGCAGCTTCAGCATCTCAGACCCCATCTCCGCGGTCGTTGTCTTTCCAGCCTTTTCGCCCAACGGTTGATTATTTCTTCTATGCTGTTCTGCGCTTGACCAGGTTCCTTTAAGGCAGACCGAACTTTGTGATTCACTCTGTGTGATGTCTGCTTAGCTGCTTCAAATTCAAGCGCATGAGCCAGTGCGTCATCCAACATTTTGGCCGAGCTAATTTTAGCGCTTGCTGTATTTCGCCATCTTTAACGCCATCCACATATGTTTGCACAGCCAGTTGTTCGAGGAAACTATCTGGTGCCGTTGGATATGCCAATCTAACTAATCTGGCATTGTCAGCTTCGAATTATTGCAGGCTTTCATTTGTCTTTTGCGAGCGGTTCTTAACTTGTGAATGGTAAACCTGTTGAAGATGAGCGTCTCCATATCTCATCTCAAGTTTCGATGTTAAGAGGCCGCAATTATTCTGCTGGTGATCGGGAATCGTTTGTAAGATGTTAAGGGCTTCCCCCCGTAGTGCCACTATTAAGGAGATAGCCTTCGCTTTGTTGCACCAACCGTTGGCTATTTCTGCAGCTTCAAATTGTTTCAAATATGTGGGCCAATGTGTTTTACCATCGAATGTGGGTGGTTTTACTTTAAATTTTGACGGTATTGACTCGCTTACTACCCTGCTTCTTATTTCTAGAATGTTCTGATTTACTTGGTTTGCTAATTCAAGTGGCCGCGTTGTTAGTGAAATCATTTGTTCTTGCAGCCTCATCACATCTTCTTTAATTTTTACCAATTTACTGTCCAACTTTTGCTCGACTATTTTTACCTCTTCGGTGACATCTTCTTTCAATGCAATGAGGCTTTCCATTATTCTTTGTTCTAACGTGGCTGTCTTTTCATTCAACTCTTTCATTTTCACTGCATTTTCACTAAACCTTTTTTCTATTTTCTTAGCATCTTCACTTAACTTTTGTTTAAGGATTGATTCCTGTTCAACTCACCTCACTACGTTTTTATTTAGTGTCACTTTCAGTTTAGCCGACCTCTCCTCCATTTGCTCAGCATTTTTACTAAACCTTTCTTCCGTACTGTATTTAAATCCCTAAGGAAATTCATTAAAGTTTCTGCGTCCATTTTACTTTGGCTTCTTGTTACAGGCATATACGAACTACTTAAATATCTTTAAACTTGTGTTTTTTCTTTTAAATTAATTACTATATACTCCACAACTGACACCTGTGTAGCGGGTTACTACTACCGCGTTTCACTAATTCAAAGCAAATAATAACAAAGGTCTTTATTACTTACTGTTCACAAGTCTAATTAACAGTATATGCCTTTTTTACAGATGTTTTCAGTTCAATTAACAATGAAGCACTATCACACTAATGAATTTACAAGCACTAATATCTTCTTAAACTAGTTCTTTAACTATAAGTCTTTTTAGCACCACTAAACACTACTATAATTTATTTATTACACTTTTGACTATTAATGTATTCTACAAGCTGCATGTACATTAGACACATTCACATCATATAGCATTTATGTTTACTCTTGGACTTCCAAAAGCTCAACTATTTAACTTTACACGATATAATTTATATTCGACATTCTGATATAGACTATCTCTGTACTTCCTCATCGGTCTTATTTATACCCTGGATTAAAAAGGATGATTCATCCTCCAGTAATTGCTAGAAGATTCTCTATCTCTGTAGAATATGCAGTGCCTACGGCGCTTGTGGGTGTTTGACGGGTTGCCTAATAGTAGCTCGCAACAATACTATGTGGTTACCAACCTGGAGATTTAGTGTGGTAGTTTAATCCACAAAGAAAGCGTGGATTATCGCCAAAAATTACAAAGACAATGGGAAGACCCGTACGAAGTGTTAAAAAGCGTTAATGATGTAGTGTACCGGATCAAAAGATCTCCCCGTGGTAAACCGAAAGTGGTACACTTTGACCGTTTAACATCTTATGCTGCGAACAACCAGGAAGTCTCGAGTAATGAAAATGGTGTTCGAAAAATTATTAATCGTGATCCAAATGTAGATTTTGAGAGTTTCATTGCGGCGTATGGTGGTTCCGCTAAGGCAAGATTTTCCGTTTTTGTTGGAAAACAGCAAGATCTGTTTAGAGCACCAGAAGGGTATTCCCTTGCACATTGAGTAGCTCAAGATCTGCAAATGTCAAGAGGAATAGCTGTTGTTTTCAAGAAAAGTTTGGATGTGTGGATAAATTAGTACAACAGCAACCAACTGAAGGAAAAACCTTGGTTCTTCAGGATGGAAATTGTTATGTTTAATATCTGGTCACCAAAAATTCTTCATGGCAGAGACCTAGTTATGGACATCTATGGGAGGTTTTGCTGAATCTTAAGGCTCAGATGATGGAAAGTGGAGTAACGAGACTAGCGGTGTCTAAGCTAGGCTGTGGACTGGATCGCTTAGATTGGAGAATAGTTCGAAATATGCTAGAAGTAATTTTCCAGGGAACCAACATTCAGGTCCTTGTTTGTTGCTTTCAACCGGTTGCCTACAAAGACCAAGCAAAGAGTGTTGTCTTATTTCCAACGACGTGGTGGATGCACCAGGGAGATAGCTGCCGATACCGTCATCAGTCATCAAATTGGCGTCAAAATGTTTTTACACTTAGGACGTAACGCTTTTAAACAGGAGGCAGTGTTACGAACTATTAGGCAACCCGTCAAACACGCAAGTTGCATAACCGAAGTGTATTCTACAGAAGTATAGAACATTCGAGCAAACAGTAGACTATGAATGATCTAGTTAATTTTAGGGTATATATAAGATCGGTAATGAGTGTACATTAGTTAGTCTATATCCAAATGTCGTATACAAATCATATCGTGTATAATTTGTGTTATGTGAAGGGGCATATTGTACCGCCAGCTTGTACATAAATAGGCAAAAGGATAATAAATAAATTGTAGTAGTGTTATAGTGTTGTTAAAAAGACTTATTGTTAAGGATTTGGTTGAAGAAGATATTAGTGGTTATCAATATCATTAGTGTGATAGTACTTCATTGTTAGTTGTACTGAAAACATCTAAAATAAGGCATATAATGTTAATTAAACTTGTGAATAGTGAATAATAAAGGCATTTGTTATTACTTGTTTTAAATTGGTAAACGCATTAACAGTAGTCCTCTACACTATTTCTAATTTTTTGTGAACATTATTTTGAGTCTTATAAAGAGGAAAATAAGTATTGAATGATTTCAACAAAAATGTCACCACCTCACACAGTTCATTTGATAGTTGCTTTAAATGATTGATTAATATACCTTTGTTCCATAATCTCTATTTAAAAGCAGTAGCTCACTAAAATCTATTACACTGTTGGAATCTTTCACTAATGTCTTCTCACAGATGTTGTACTTCACTTTTTTAAATAAACAATAACACAAACAACCAGCAACAAACATGTAGGTGCAGGTTTATAATGTTCCTTCACTGTTTTGACAGTTTTCTATGCTTGCTTGATATAAACTTGGTTGTTGTTCTTCAACTGTAATTACAGCAACTTCTGCTTGTGAGGTGGATGGCAAATTTATATCTATTTCTAGATCTTTATTAACTATGTCATGAACAAGTAACTCATCACTATCAATGTTACAATTACTCAAGTCATGGCATTTACAATCTGATTTGCATATTAATTTGTTATGCAATGCGAAAGTCTTGTATGGTTGGTTGCAGATTATAACTTCCACGTGTTCTGATTTTCAACAGGGTCTTGATTAATTCGGGATGTTATAATATATTTGCATCCTTCATGCTGTAGCTGTTTTCACAATAATAAAACTGCCTTTATGGTCCATTGGAAACCATCAACACAATATATTTTGTGATACTCCTTTCCCTTTTTAAAATTTTTTTATAGTTTTGAAGTACTCCAAGTTTCTTTTAATGTGTCAAAAAGCTGAAATTTATAAATTGAAAGAGAACATCTGTATGGATTAGGATTGTTCACCATTATGCTGTTTAAACAAGCAAATATATTACTTATGGCTTTAAAAATAGTGCCGTATTGAGTGCAGTGTCACTCTTCAACTGTAGAGTTGAAACATGTAGCAACAGCAGCTGCTACAGGGTTACTAAATACTCGTGCTGAATATTTTACTCGATTCGTTGAAATATTGTTGGCCGTATTTTATTATTATCTACATAAACATTTAATTTAACATTCATTATATTGTTTCGTAAACATTTCAATAAATGTGGAGGATCCCAAATTATATAAATGATCTTGCTGTATACAATAATTTTTGAAGTCATTCTTTGTAGCACATTGATTCTTGGCTGCAAGTCTGTCGCCTGAAGGTTGTTACGGTATTCCGCGCAAACACGAAACAAAACAGTAAGAGTAAGTAAAGAAATCGTTTACACCGAGTACCGCAACAGAACGGGGATAGAATGGTAGAAATTGGGCTAGCTCAAAAAGTCAAAAATGTCGTAGAGGGGCGTGTGTGAAATAGAAAGAACACATTGGAAACCTCTGTAAAACTATATTGTTAACATCGACTCTTGAAAGACTATTTACAAAACAGTACAACAAATAAGTTGCGTAATCGTTTGTTACGTGCTAGTAATAGTAAACAAAGCGTCATAGCATAAGCATATAAAATTGGTAAGCAAAATATATATCATCTTATAATCTAAATACTTACAATGGTTCACCTTAAATACATATAAAAGAAAATCATACATAAACTGTGCAGTAAATCTAGGAAAAGACATATACCTAAATTATATATACATGCTGCTTTGTGAAGTGCACCTTCTCAAGAAATGGTATAACATTAAAATTAGACACCCTAGCTTAAATTAGTCAATTATTAAGTACTTTTAAAGTGATGCGTAAGTTCTTTTAGTTAATGTTTATACAGAAAGACAAAAGAAACAGTAAAACGGACTCAAACACAAACTTTGAATAATTAAATTCTTCATTTAAAGAATGATTATTACATCGTCGCTCGTGCATTGTGATTTTGTATGGTAACGTGGTGTTGGTAATTTAATGGATAGGCACGAGTAGCAGCAAATCAAATGTCTATACTCCACAGCAGCATAAAAGAATTGCGAAAATAGAAAACTGTACCTTGAACTAGTTGGCTTCGTATCATGTTGTGGATGGGAAAATACGACTGCATTTCTTTATTGGCGCATGCTGAAACCACCAACTTTACTTATAGTAAGAAAGCACTTTAGTAGCGCGATTTTACAACATGTATCTTTGGTAAGAAGATGTTGTCCTTAATCCTATCTTTCAAAGCACGGTCTCTATCTTATAAGGCCAGAATCATGTATGGGGGTAGGGTATTTGACTTTCAAAGATATCGCCGAAGAACCAAGTGTGCAGAATTCCCAGACAACAGTTGCCGAAATACAAACTGTAACAGCTTGCCAACAAGCAGATAACGCAATTATCAAAGGATTTTTAGACAAAAGAAAACAATCTTGTTACTTTGTAACATCTTAACAGCTGCACAATACCAGATAACAGGTCCATTGTAAGCAGAAGTAGGCAGGTGGTAAGTGGTCTTATCTTTTAGAAGAAAGCTGTGTATTTACATGCAGTTTTTAATTAAAATGTAATTATTGCAGGTGCTAGGAAATATTGCAACTACTTTGTAACGTAATGTTTTCTAAGCAGCTGTTTGGTTTTATAAGGCAAACTTTTGTATAGAGTAATTACTTGAGAAATTTTATAAAATAACTATAATTGAAATGGCGGGAAATCGAGCTTGTTAAGGAATTTTAGGGCGCTTTAAAAATAAATGTAGGAAAAATTGTTTGCAGGGTTTTGAACGTAACAAGGTAGATCAGACACTATAAGACGTAGTGAAAGGCCCATTATAAACAGTTTTCTCAAAACTTCTAATATGAATACTGTTAGATCATCACTCTTTATTGGCCCATTAGAATCAAAATAGCAGAATGGCATTTTCCAATTCAACAGAAGCCTCTTTAGATAAAACAATTGCCTATGATCTGCAAATTTAGACGTCCTACCTAAAGTATCCTTAAAATTGATTCTAATTACTTTGTATGCTCTATCTGTCTTTCCTATTTCCATCTTAGTTTGAACCTCTTTGCACTTTTCATCAATCCGTTGTTCTTTAGCTTTCCTGCATTTGCGAATAATTTCCCATTTTATGGCTTTGTATCTCTGTTTTCCTGTTTCATCTGATTTATTTTTGTATTTTCGTCTTTCTTCTATCAAATTCAGGATATCTTTTGTTATCATTGGTTCCTTTTTTTTTGTGTATACCCCAGAATATCTCCGGCCGCCATGTCTATGCTGAATTTAATGTTATTCCATTCAGTTTCTACTTCCGTAGTATCAAATATTTCCCGATATCTTTCAGCAATTCATTTGAATTTTTTTCGAATCTTTCTTGAATATATTTATCTTTTAGCTTCTCAAAGTCAAAGTGTCTTTTTCTGTTTTTTTTTCAAATTTATAAATTTAAGTACGGCATTCATAATTACGATGTAGTAGTCAGTGTCTATATCTGTTTCTGGTAGCTTCTACAGTAGCTTCTACTTCTTAATTCCTAAACCGTTGTTTAACAAGAATGTAGTCTATTTGATATTTTCCTATATCTCCTGGCATCTTCCACGTATAACGTCTTCTAGCATGATGTTGAAATAATGTGTTTGTGATGATTAAATTGTTCTTGTCGCAAAATTCTACCATCCTATTTCCCCTGTCGTTTCTAGTGCCTAAACCAAATAGACCTACTACCGCTCCTTCCCTACCCTTACCTGCCACTGCATTAAAATCCCCGTAATTATTAAATAGTCATGTCCCTTTAAGTGTCTTAATATGTCTTCAATATCTTTGTAGATCGCTTCCACCTCTTCGTCACTGTAACTAGAGGTAGGCATGTATTATTACTACCGGTTTAGATTCTAATCTAACCATGATTACTCTTTCGTTCTTTTGTAAGTAATCCTATCTTTTTTCGTATAACTATCTCCACACCCGAATTTCCTTCCTCTGCTTCTGTATGAATTACCATAAAATCTTCACTCTAAAAATCCCCCGCCTCTGACCAACGAACGTTGCTGATCCCTACTATGTCTAGTGCTAACCTACTCACATCAATTTTCAGGTTCTCTAGCTTACCTACCTGCTTCATACTTCTAACATTCCACGCTCCGACTCGCAGAATGTTCCCGACTTTTATTTTTAACTTTCCGATCGCATCCTCCGAAGTAGTCCCCGCAGATCCTAATGGAAGACTATTTTAGCTCCGGAATCGTTTACCCCAGAGAATGCCATTGTGTTTATTACAATTTAAGTACGCTGTGTACTTGGGAGGTAATGCGGTTACCTTCCACATCGCGGTAGTGTGTCTTAGACTGCCATACTGACCCGTACGGTCTCTGTCAATTTAAGTACCAAAAGAGCAGCTGCTCCCTTTCAGGGACCTGTCTTAATCTGATTCCTCACTAACGACCCTACTACTGTGGTTGGACCTGTAGTTTGGCTCTTTAGTTCATTAGAACACGCATTGTCTAGTAATCTAGAACTTCGGCAAGGTACAGGTCCATTCGAAATGGATATATATGGATATATATGGATATATATATTAGAAGCATGAAAATATATGAAAACCAATGACAAATTGAGTTGTTTTACTTATACCTGACCATTTTCCAGGAACAATCATTACTATATATATATATATATATATATATATATATATATATATATATATGTAGTTTTTTTTACACAAGGTAAATTGATAAATACTAACGTATTACAATTAATAAGATAAAATAATAACTTAGACTTTTATGCAATGCCCAAATGGTGCTAGAAAGACTAAGATGCAGGTACAAGTCCTGCCCAAAACCTTATATTTTCCTCTTCCACTTACTAGCTCGATTTGAAATGATCATTTTGGCTTTGCATAAAAGTTTAAGTTATTATTTTATCTTTTATATATATATATATATATATATATATATATATATATATGTATTGCTATGATAATAGGGTAGTTTAAAGGTAGGTTAAGTCATGGGCGTCGTAGAATAAAGAAATACAACTTCCACATTAGGAAAGGCACACAATTTCAACAATTATAAGAGTAAATCGGTCACCCTACGTATTGTTAATTGAGATGCACACTGTATATAAAATACACAGGATTAAAGGCATTAGTACATAAAGAGGTCTAAGAGTAGTTTACAAGTAAAGATAAGATTTTAAAACGCAACAAATTGCACAAAAATTAGATCACCTGGAAACTTAGATAAATTGGCAATTGCAAAGATGTAATAATATTCGATAGAGATAAACAACACCAGGCGATTAAATTGAAATGATAAAATGTAACAAACATTCGAATACGTGACTTAATAAAAGGCAAAAGTTGGAATTTCTCAAATAATACCACGATATGCAAAATGAGTACGTGACAGTCAAGGCATACATTGAAAGATTTGAACTAAATAATTGGTGAAAATCCCGAAATATACAAGATAAGGGTAAAAGTATTGTCCCAGAACGTAAATAAGCCAATGAAATTAGGTGGAGGTACGGCTTATATATACGATAATGATGAAGCGACAAGTTAGTCTATATTGAAACCGAGCTACAACTATGTTCAAAAGTGTTAAGAATTTACGTAACCAGTGAATTAAAAATAAGAGTTATAAAGTGCGTGAATTTATGTAACAAAAAGAAGCCGATCTATAAATAAGGTGTAAGTAAAACGACTTAATTAATATCCACTTCTAATAGTACTAAAACAGGGCTTTTAATTTTAATTTCAAATAAGACGGCTTTAATTCTAATTTCAATCTGGATAAATAGACGACTTTTGATTTTGGATTTCAATCTGGACTTTAATTTTAGCTTTTATTTCGACTTTCAATTGGAAACATATTTTGATGGAGATGGCTCTAATTTGAAATATTTAAAACGATTTTAATTTGGGACTCCGAAATTTGAACATACACAAATTTTGAAGATAGTTTAAAAATAAAAGTATACTGAATTGGATATATTCTGACTTGGAAACAACTTATGGGGCAGACACATTAATAAGGAAAGAGGACACAAAAAGGGGATGCAGATCAAGAATGGTACTACAGAACCCATTCCAGGTTAGCAATCTTAATACACTTTATTCTTGAAAACCGTTTTAATTTAATATTTATTACACTGTGTATTTGTAAGAGTTAACAAAACGGGTAATTTAGCAATTTATGACAAGGAAATAGGCATTTTGGAACGTTCAAAGGTCCCTCAATTAGTAAAAGATATTTTTGTTGAATTTCAGAAAACCATAAATCTCTTATATGTAGATATTCTGTAGAAAAGGAAAACTTTGGGAGTTGTAAATATTATCAATCATTATATTGTGTATTATAGAATTGCTTTATTTGATTCAATAAGATCCATTTAGGGAAAGCTTAATTTAACATTTCATAACATAAGGGCTTAAAATAATAAAGGAATCAGAGCTAATATCACAGAAATTTTATGACGCCCATCGTAGGAGCTTGTTAATCATAAAATAATAAAAGCCAATTTTATAGTAAATTTTATGGTACATCAGATCAAAAGGGATTTCACAGAATTTTATGACATGCCCAATCGTGGGGCTCAATAATAATATTAAGGAAAATAACACGACAATTTTTTGGACGGCCCAACGCTGGGGCTAAAACCATAGCAATTTTATGACGGCCCAACTGTGGGGTGAATAACACAGCAATATATATATATATATATATATATATATATATATATATATATATATATATATATAATATACTAATTGTTGTTTTAACTTTTGGGACAAATTTCGTTCGATTAAGTTCAGTGGTTTAGTTTAAAACATTCATTAAACTTACCGTTTTGGAGAATTTGACTCCATAATCATAAGCTACATAGTAGATGGCATTAAATTACATATATAAAAGATATAAACTACTTACTTAATTTGGTTTTTGTAGAAAACCAGTTTTGAAACATAATGTCATTTCATTAAAAGCTGTTGCTACAAGTGATGTGTGTTAAAACTAGCTTTCTACATGTAAATAATTTGATTAAAATACGAAATGTTATGATTGCTAAAAGATTCTTGTTTTATCTGATCAACAAATCTTTATTAAAATGTGTGTGGTGTGTGTGTATGGATGTGTGTGGATGTTCTGTGTGTGTGTGCGTTTGTGTGTGCGTGTGCGTGTGCGGGTGCGTGGGCGTGGGCGTGTGCATGTGCGTGTGCGTGTGCGTGTTCTTGTGCGTGTAAGTGTACACTATTTTAAGTAGAAATGTTAATTAATGTATTTCTGGTTAAAATCAGTTTAGGTGTGTGTGTGTGTGTGTTTGCGTGTATGAGTGCCTGCGTGCGTGTTTGTGCGTGTGCGTGCGCGTGCGCGTGCCCGTGCCCGTGCGCGTGCCCGTGCGCGTGTGCGTGTGCGTGGGCGTGGGCGTGTGCACGCGCGTGTGTAATGGGGAACTAGTATGTCTGGGTTGTTGAATCTATAATTTAGTTTGATTTAGTTTTGTTTATAATAGTTAGTTGAGAAAACGTTATTAATTATATAAATTTTGTGTGAAGAAATCTTGGAGACTATATGTGTCCTGGTTGTCTAGCTATAAGGAATGTTATATTTGTTTTTTAATTTGTAAAGTCCAAAGTATAATGCTTCTAAATTATTAATATCAGTTATTTCGTTTAAACAGTTATTTGTTTTTTGTATGTGGCAGAATTCTAAAAATAATCGTTTGTAATAATCAGGTTCTATTTTAAGTATTTCAATATTTTGTAGATCTATAGTGTGATTGTTTCTTTTTGTATGTGTCGAAAGTGCGCAGATTGTTTTTCCTATTTTGGCGTCGCTTTTATGTTGTGTAAGCCTGTGTTCCAGGTATTGTTTTGATTGACCTACATATTGTCCTCCACATGAGAATTTGATTCTATATACAGTATTGCTTATTTGTAGTTTTTTTGTTTTATCTTTCATATTTGTGAAGAGCTCTTTGGTTGATTTATCATTATTAAAAGCAATATAGATATTCGGTTATTTTAAAAAATTTTTATACTAGTTGATAAATTTTGGATATATGTTAATGATCTGTATCGTTTTTGTGTTACTGTATTTTCTTCTTTGTGATGTGATGAATTTGGTTGTTAAATATTATTTTGTTTATTAGTGTTTTAGGGAAACCATTGTTTATGAAGATGTTTCTTAGTTCAGTTAAATTTTTATGACAAAATTCAGGGTCACTTATTTTTATTATTCGGTATTTTATGGCTAAGATTGTATTGATTTTATGTTGGTATGAATGATTTGAAACGTAGTTTATGTATCTTCCAGAGTTGGTTGGTTTCTTGTACCATTCTATTTTTATTTTGTTATTTCCATCTTAGTAGGTAGGTAAGGCCGGTCCTAATTCAAAACGCGACAGACGTATTTTCCATGTGTAGAATACACCTGCACCGTTTTGAATTAGGATCGGCCCTATATAATTTCAATGTAAAATAGGCGTGAAAACATTTCAATTTAAATAGTTGTGAAAACATGAATTCTTATATACTTTCAATGTAAAATACTTGTGGGCACGTTTTGAATTAGGATCGGCTTTATATTACTTTCAATGAAACATATTTCAAAACACACGTATGTTGAAAAATGTAAGTGCAGAGAAGAATGTGTGTGGCTGTTTTGAATTCGGTTTTCTAGCGAGAAGTTACACGTGCACCGTTTTGAATAAGGATCGGCGTTATATACTTTTAATGTAAAATGTGAAAACCTGAATTCTTATATACTTTCAAATATAAAATACTTGTGGGCACGTTTTGAATTAGGATCGGCTTTATATTACTTTCAATGAAACATATTTCAAAAACACACGTATGTTGAAAAATGTAAGTGCAGAGAAAATGTGTGTAGATGTTTTGAATTTGGTTTTCTAGCTAGAAGTTATAAAGTATGACAGATGCAAAATATCGCATTCAAGTCAATTGTGTTTAATTAAAGTGGATTCTGATTTATGTTTAGAGGCTGCAAATACACATGGGCCGGTTTCAATTCAAAATGTGTTCACTCTTGTGATAGGTTGAAAAGTGGGTTGGCAAAGTACGCAGATGGTGGTAATCTGCTATATAAGGAGATTGCTCTAATATTAATTTAATTAGTCAAAGAAAAGCAATATGGATTTTAATACTCTTAATAAAACCACATATCGCAAACCTTATGTAAATTCAAAAGATCTTGTAGTGAATAAGAGGTTTGAAGTTTTAAAAGTGGAAACAATCAGGACAAAATATGGAGAAAGAGTATTAGTGGAAACAGAAGAGTTCAAGAGTATATTGCCATTGAGATATTTTGAATACCTTCAAGCACATGGAGTGAAACAATTAAATGAAAGTATTGGCTCGAACAAACACGTATACATAACTAGTAAGGGATTGATCGGTCTAACTGTCAACATAGAATTTTCAGAATAATAAGTCACTAATTTAAGAAATTAGTTTATTATTATAACACATCTAAGTCGATTGTATAAAGAATAATGTATTAAATTAAAGTGGGTTCTGATTTATGTGCGTTTTACTTTGAGTTTACTACCTTGTTTAGAGAAAGTCTTGTTACAAAAGAGAAACTTTTATAAAATACTTTTTTATTTTACAAATTGTTGAATATTTTGATCTAACTATTTATAAATGAAAAAGTATTTATTAACTCCCGTTCTTGAAGTATCTGCTGCTCCCTCGCAGCCAGTTCCTCTCTTTTTTGCTTTATTATTTTTAGCTCCAAATATATACGACGCAGTAGCTTCTCTCCACGCTTTTTAAATGCGTTAAGCAACTCTACTGTGTCATCTTCGTAGGATTTGTCATCTTCACAGGAAACATCCATATTAGATTCTGTACATAACTTTTTCATAGCCGACATGTTTTTGCCTGATCTGTGAGCACAACATAAAAGATTATTGTAGGTTCACCTTTTCTTCTGTATACTACCTGATGTTTCTGAGAGGATCAAAGTGTGTCAACGATCCTACGATAGCCTCAGAATTTCCAGAATGGTTTTTTGATCTAATGTAACTTATAAATTAGTAGTGTTTTAAAAACACATGTATAAATGTGAAAAAGCACTTACCGTGATATATCTATTACGTCACTATCAAAAATAGCAGCAGTGTTGAGTTGAGGCGAAGAACAACCAAAAACTTCTTTAATCACGTCTTCCTCAGAATGTAATATAAATTGCTCTAGAACTTTTACGTTGGTACTATTACAATTTTTGATTGATGATAAGTTACTCATTTTTAAAAGTTGCTAGTAATAGTAACTAATAATTATACAAGAGATCTGATTGAATACTGTTGGTAAAATCTACGTGAAGTATTTATATTAAATAATAAACTGATCTGTTAGAAAAATTAAAATTTGCATCGTTTTCTGAAAAATTCAGCTCTGTAATCTATTCTAATGAACAAAACAGTATGTAAGCGAATATAATTATACCTCAGTAGAAATAATGAATTAGTTTCATTGTCTGAAAAAGAAATTGCAATGAATGCACATAATAAAAACCCTAAATTAGATTAATTTCGTTTTAGATTACCGCTGACATAATTTATATGCATATATAGGTAATTGTGTGTTTACGCGATTTTATGCTGAATAAGAAATTTTTTTAAAGGTACTGCTCAGCAGAAATAATGAATTAGATTCATTGTCTGAAAAAGAAATTGCAATGAATGCACATAATAAAGAAACCTAAATTAGATTAATTTCGTTTAGATTACCGCTGACATAATTTATATGCATATATAGGTACTGCTCAGCAGAAATAATGAATTACATTCATTGACTGAAAAAGAAATTGCAAGAAGGCGCATGATAAAACCTAAATTAGATTAATTTCGTTTTATATTACTGCTAGCATAATTTATTTTCCATAAAAAATTAACAAAAATTGACTTTATATGCATATATAGGGATATAGTAATTTGTGTGGGTGTAGGTTTACGCGAATCATGCTGAATAAGAAAAATTCTTTAGTTCTATCAACGTACTGGAAAATGTTTTTCTTAATATCGGGTTTTTAAAAAAAACCATGAGTGCGTGTAAATTATTATATTTTACTTTAAATTAATTTCGTTTAAAATAATGCAATGCAAATGATCCTTAAATAATAATATATATAGAATAAGTTTTAGATTACCGCTGACACAATTTACATGCATATATAGGTAATTTGTGTGTTTATACGATTTTATGTTGAATAAGAAATTCTTTAAAGGTGCTGTTATATGATAAAACTGCAGAATGTTTTTTTAATACTGGGTTTTTTAAAAACCATGAGTGCGTGTAAATTATTAAACAAAGACGGTTTAATCTGAGACATTTTTTCAAATTTGCTTTGTTTTTATTTAAAATATTTCATATGTAATCATAAAAAAATAGTACATTTTCTGTACACATCATAAATCAAAGGTCGTATAAAACATTTTTATTACTAATCTGCAAACAAGAAATTTTTTGTAGTAAACGCGGCTGAATGAAAAATAATGTTGTATGCTAATACTTTTTACAGTTGTTTTGCTTACGCTAGATGATTATGTATGTTCCATTGAAAGTAAGATAAAGCCGATCTTAATTCAAAACGTGCCCACAAGTATTTTACATTTGAAAGTATATAAGAATTCAGGTTTTCACATTTTACATTATTGGCGCTTTGTGAGTTTATTAAAAGATTTTCATATGTATCCATAAAAAATAGCGCTGTAATGATAGTGTATTTTCTGTATACACATAATAAATCAAAGGTCGTATAAAACATTTTTATTACTATACTGCAAACAAGAAATTTTTTGTAGTAAACGCAGCTGAATGAAAAATGATGTTGTAAGTTAATTCTTTTTGCAGTTGTTTTGCTTACGTCAGATGATATTTTTGTATAAATATTAAATAGAGCTATACGTATATTAAGTAATGTATTTGATTTTCTATAGAATCATGAATTCTGAAACCGTATCCGAGATTAGTAGCGCAATATTGAGATTAACTGTAAAATGCGTGAATTTAATTAAATCAGTGAATGAAATAACGAAACACATTTTAATTATCAAAGCAAATATTAGTATATTGAAGCTTGCTATTAGAAATAAGGTATACGAAGACAATCAACAAGAAAATCCTAGGAGGCTGGAATCCAATTTGGCACATCTTAAAAGCTACCTTGTACGATTGAGGCACTTGAAACGCTCTTTGGAATATTGTGGTAAAGGTGTTGATGCAACGCTTTCTAGAGGTCATACTCGAAAAAATTTGATTTGGCATGATGTACAATCATGTTTTGGAAGTCGAATAATTACGGGACTTATTACCAATTTAAATTATAGAGATCCTCTAGTGTTCTTAGACAAGGCGTTCGCTAGTTTTAAACGCAAGATTGTTGGTTGCTTAAAAAAGTCAATGTTGAAAGTTAATGTAATATTTGCAGCTAACTTTGTTAAGCCTACAACTGGCGAAATAGATTTGTAAACGTTTCCTACTGCAAATCGTCACATCGATATAAATACCAATCTCAAGCTGTGGTATAAGGAGAACGTATTGAACAAGATTTCGAAGCGATTAGAAGAATTTAGCGAGAAAGATTCTGGTTGGGCAATCCAAGAAGTTTTACACTTGAAGGTAAATATAAACAATCATGATCCACTTAAAGGAGGGTGTTCAACGTTTGTACCGGTTTTAGACTTCATAAAAAAAAAGTTGTAGTAAATGTAATAAATAACGATCAACATTGCATTCTTTGGAGCTTGGTTTCCGTTTTATATCCTGTTAAACAAAATAGTCAGAGAATATCTGGCTATCCACATTTTGATTCAGTATTACGCTACAATTCAATTCAGTTTCCAATCGCATTAAATGACATAAAAAAAATTGAGAAGCTTAACAATCTCGCAACTAACCTATATTGTATAGAAAATACTAAAATACTACCATTTTGTTTAAGTAAAAATTTAAAAAAAATTGAACCTACTAATCTGTTAGTTTTAAATAATGATTCCTTACAATATTCTCGTCCGACAAATGCTAATGAGAATCACTTTCAATTTACATGTATTAAGGATATGTCAAAATTATTTGCAAAACAGTTGCTTCACATCACCATAGAAACTTTTTTTGTTATAGATGTTTAAATAATTTTAGTACAGCAGCATTACTTAAGCGTCATTCGAATTATTGCGAAAAACAGAATACTTGCTCAATAAGATTACCCGAAGAATCCGAAAAGTATCTAACGTTTAAACATTTCCACTATCAAGAAAAAGTATCATTTGTAGTTTATGCAGATCTCGAATGTATATTAGAACCATGCAATGAGTCTGAGGTAATATTAAACACAGTCCGTTACCAAAGGCATATACCCTTTAGTGTAGCGTATTATTTGAAATGCTCGTATGATAACCTATAGGAACACTGTGGCACGATTTAAATAAAATTAAATAAAAACCCTTAACCACAAAAAAATTTAAATTACTAGATACGTATTTCGACCACTATGTGGTCATCATCAGTAGGAAACCTGTAATTAAAAAATAATTAGCTGTTGTTCTGGAACACTTCAGAGGATATTCTCCTCACCACTTAGGCTGAAGTGAACCTTCCCAACCTACAATTTACTATATTGTTGCTTTAAACACTATTGAGGATATTCTCCTCACCCGCACGCTGGTGTTCTCAACAACAAACAAGTGAATTGTGACATTATAACTTAAATCTACTTAATTTATACTAATTCTAAATCTACTGAAGCGGAACCAATTTAATCTTGTTTTCTCATTGGTTGTTGACCAATAGGGAAAACAAAACAGATGGCTCTATTGGCCTTTTATCGGTGTTTAAGAGGGGTCTTTTATGTTTAACAATTTTAATTGATTCATAGGCATTTAAGGAGGAAAACGTTGGTACCGCTTTTAACAATTTAACATTTTCTAGTTTAACGGAGTGGCTGGTTTCAAATATATGTTTGGCGACCTGAGACCTTTCATATTTACCATATTTGAAGTGAGCAATGTGTTCTTTAAATCTTGTGGTTATATTCCTCTTGGTCTGACCAATATATTTTTGAAAACACCCTGGCCCTGCACAACTAATTTCATAAATCCCCGACTTTTGCAATTTTTCCCCCTTGTCTTTTGGATTACCTAGCAAATCTTTAATTTTATTAGTATTAGTAAAAGCAATTTTAAAATTAATCTGTTTGAATATTTTATCAAGACCCTTTGTGGTTTTGTGAAATGGAAGTTGAACATATTTAACATTATCGTTAGAGGTGGTTGATTGCAAAGTCGTTGATTTACGGATGTTGATCCTATTTTTACACTTTCTAAAAATATTATCTATAATATCAGAAGAGAAACCATTGTAATTCGCTATTTGTTTAATAAGAGCAAATTCCTTATTAAATCTGTTTTATTTAAAGGAAATTCAATAATCTATTAATTAAAAGTTAAATGAAGCCAACTTATGTTGTATGCTATGATTAGAGGAAGACAAAATAAAGCAATTTACATTGGTTTCTTTTCTATAAATGTCAAATTCTAATTTATTACCATTTCTATTTACTAATGTATCTAAAAAGGGTAATTGTCCATTATTCTCTAGTTCATACGTAAATTTTATGCTTTGAAATTTTGAATTCATTTCTTTAAGAAAATCATCAACATTTGATTTAGAAGTGTCAAAAAGTGCAAAAATATCATCCACGTACCTTAACCATATTTTTGGGAAGTATTTGAAGTTTTCTTTTAACTCGGTTTCAAAACGAGACATAAATAAATTTGCTATGAAAGGTGATAAGCTATTTCCCATTGCTGTGCCTTCATGCTGTTCGTACAACTTGTTGTTGAATTGAAAACAGTTCTGGGACATGCAATGCGAAACAAGCTTGATATAGTCCTCAACTTTATCGTCATCAATATCACTATCTATAAGAACATCCTTTAAATATGTTAAAGTACGTGGTATTGGAACACTAGGGAATAATGAACTGACATCAAATGAAATTAAGATTTCGTTCACTTCTAATGTGATATTTTTAATTTTATTAATGAACTCTAAAGAGTTTTGTACAGACAAACTATTAAACTTTAAAATCTTAAATTCATTTGACAGCCATCGTGATAAATAGTAAGTCGGTGAGTTGATACCTGAAACTATTGGTCTCATCGATTTATTATTTTTGTGAATCTTTGGTAAACAGTAAAGTTTTGGCATTTCGGGATTTGAAATTGTTAATTTTAATTTTAGTGTGGGCGAAATTAGGTTTGGACATTCTTTCAAAACAGACTCTGTTGATTTAATCATTTTATTTAAAGGAACTTCAGTTTTACGTTTTTTGACTATTGGTCTGTAAGGACCCTCAGACAGCAAAGTCTCTACTCTATCAACATAGTCTCGTTTATCCAGAATAACCAACCTATTCCCCTTATCAGCCTTTAAATAATAACAATTCTTTTGTCGTAAATCTTTAATAATCAGATGATCTTTTCTTGTTTATTCTGAGGCATTCCTTGCGCAAGTGCGTAAGTTGTTCGAAAATTGAATTTTGCACGCGTTTCTAATAAAGTTTTTTGAATTGTCATCTAATTTTGAAATGGATTTTTCAATGCCAGCAATAATGTCTTCCAAAGGAGTTTTCAAATGATCTACTCCAAATTTTAGGTCTCGATCAAGGACAGTCAACTCTTCATTATTAAAGATTTTCGACGAAAAGATGGCGTATCTTTTATCACCTAAAGCTTTTTGAAGATATTTATTAATTTCTCTAATCTCATAAGCACCTTTAGGTATTTCTATAAATTCTCCGTTAGATCCATAATAAAATTCATTATTTATTCCTTTTTCTATGTTTGGAATTGTGTTATAAGACTCAAAATTTGTTAATCCTAATACGTACTCCGAATCATTATCCAAGTTTATAGGCGGATTAAAATTGCTTGTTAAAACTGAAGTGTTTCCCGTTAGAGTAAAAGTGTACGACATAACAACTTCGTACGCAGTTCTATGCACTACTTAGAAATTGTAAGCATAAATGACCGGAAAACACAGTACCGTACGATTGTTCTTGGTTAATGTTATAAAGAATTTTACATTTACCCCCGCTATTCAAATAACTTATCAACTCTGTTGGCGGTCGCAGGTTTCCGTAGCTGTCATAGTAAATAGCGCACCTACCGTACTTTTTGTAAGAGGTCCAATGCGTGCCTAAACCTTCTATTCCATCTAAATTAATTATACCACATTCTTTTAAATCAACTTTCTTGGGAAGATTGTTTCTCATAAACACTCCACGGAAATATGGTACTTCTAATTGCTTAACAAACTCTATTAATTCTACATTGCTTAGTGCTCGATTAGGTAAAATCAAGTTGCGTTCCTTTGAGGTTTTGCAGGGGCTAAAAAAAGACCAAAACCTTTTTTAAAAGGTTTGATGTACATGCCGTTTCCGACTGCAATGTCCTCCATTGCCTTGTTATGACGTTGTTTTTCCGCTAGTTGTTCCTTAGCTATTTTAGTATCTGAAACTGCTTTTGCAACAGCAGCTGCAACTCCAGTAAGAGTACCAAGAGCGCTTAGGCCTGCAAAAATTGGTATTAGTGGTAGAAAACCTCCTGTTTTAGGAATTGATATAATACGAGCTGATTTAATATGCTTCTTTTGTTTTCCTGTATTGGCTGCCTTAATTGCTATGTTGATTGCATCCATAATATTAGATCCTTTAGCCTTTTTTAAAGCTGTACGTGCTTGTTTGATAATACTTTTAATACCTAGCGTACTTCTTATTTTACGTATTCTTATTTTATTCATATTTATGCAGGCACCCATACCAAGTTTTACTTTAGCTTTCATTGCGGTAGCTACTCCAAATGCTGCTACTTTTTCACCTAAAGACGAGTCACCAGAATTTAGTCTTTCTGTAGCTAACTGAGCTAACTTCGAATCTGCTTGATGGCGTTTAGATAGATCCTTTTTTTTGGAGTATGCAATATCGTGCTCCTTACAAGCCTCGTCTAACTTGTTTATTCCCTTGTCGCCCCGAGCTAACCGTTCGATTAGTTTTGTACCCGGACCGCAAAATTTGTAACCCGAAATATGCGCTTCAAATGGTAAATTGTTAATTACAGTATTTAATAGTCCGTTCCCAGTAGTTTTAGAATTATTATATGTAATCATTAGCGGACAACTATCCTCTCAAGCTGTGCAGTAAATAAATAAAATATTATCAATTAATGATTCTTTATATACTCGTCGTTTCTTATATATAATTCCACTTTTTTTACAAATCGAATTTAGTACTTGCAAACATGCGTGTTGTAAAACAATCAACACCTTTAACCATAAACAATAATGACATTGGCGTGCAATCCTTAGCTAAAAAGAAAAAACATAGCGTTCTTCTGCCTTCATCTATTCGATGTCTAGTTGTTGGTCCATCAAATTGCGGTAAAACCAACGTTATGATTGGGCTGATAGAACATCCTAATGGTTTAAAGTTTGAAAACGTATATGTTTATTCTAAATCACTTTATCAACCAAAGTATCAATACCTTGAAAGTCTACTGCGACCAATAAAAGGGATCAAATATTATACATTTTCCAGTTCTGATAATATTATATCAACATTTGATGCTCGAAATAATTCTATATTTGTTTTTGATGATGTAGCTTGCGATAAACAAGGTATCATTAGGGAATACTTTAGTATGGGGCGTCATAAACAAGTAGACAGTTTTTACCTTTGTCAAAGTTATACTCGTATACCTAAGCACTTACTACGTGATAATGCTAATCTTTTAGTTTTATTTATACACGATGATTTAAACTTAAAACACATATATGACGATCACGTCAATACTGATATGAAGTATGATAAATTCCGTGAAATATGTGCTGCTTGTTGGCAAGACAAATACGGTTTCTTAGTTGTAGACAAAGATAGTGAACCAGATCAAGGAAGGTACCGAATAGGTTTTGATCACTTCATACATATTTAAACCTTGAGAGACGCAAGTATCGTTAGTATCGAAGAATTTTTTTTATTACAATAAACTTTTTACGCAATGAACAAGGAGGCGATAAAACTTAAAAGAATTTTAATTAAGAAAAGAAACATTGTAAAAAACAAATTGCGCCAGTTAAAAGATAATGAAGTCGTCCAAGTGGAATCAATCTTACCCATAACATCGCGATTAGAAACTATTGCTAATAAACTGGATGGGGAAAGTGTGGTAAAGAAAGAAAAATTTAAAGAAGAAGAAGAACTGCCTCATAGCAGTGTAAAAAAAATTAAACCTAAATTGCTAGAAAGGAACGTTGACTATATTGATTCGCCGGTTATTGCTCAGCATATACCAAATATAAAAAATGATGCCATAGAGGTAGATGATGATGATGACGATGCTGAGAATGAATACAAAGCAGAAATTAATCGAAACGCACAAGAAGCCCAGGAATATATACAAAGCTTTGCCGATTCACCTGCTATGACACATTATCTCGAACAGCTACATCCGCTACCTCAAGAATATATTTACAATATGTTTAAAGATGTTAAGAACGAATTTGATCATAAATATGGTATTAGGTTTAACCCTGATTCAAATGGTCTTATGATAGGCAATTCGAATTTCGCGTTGGATGATGAAAATGTTCTAATAAATGATTTGAAATATAAAGGTACTCCTGGATTATACGAACTACTGTTTAAAAAATATCCTGTCGGGTACAGTCATCAAGATCTAAAGTCGTACCTTGATATTGTGAAAAGAACAAATGCTAATAGAAGATATTATTCTGAAACAGAACAAATTCAGGGTAATACTTCATATAAGTACAAAAATATAATATCTACATTAAACATACTTCCCCAAACACCCCGTAGACCTAGAACATTACCCTATAGAAAGCGTCTTGGAGACGGTATGACAATGGAAGTATCAAATAACGCTATAGATTATTTATATTGGAATGATCCCAATGAACTTGTTGATAGATTACGACTTTTAGTTTCATCTCAGACTGCTGGACACACAGGTCACGGCAACGAAATAAATTCGATTATTGAAGAATTGCGTGAGGCGAAAGTAATTAGATGATATGACAATTGACAAATTTGGAAGGCACTTACATAACCGTAAAATAGATATAAGTGAACAGGAATATGAAAACAAAAGTGAAGGTTTTGAAACCTTGATTGAGTACAAGTTACATATGCTACATTACACGGTAGTAGTAACGTTTTACTCTAATACATTCCTCGACGGTGACAAGACATTCCTTATTTTTAACATTAAACATAATTATGAATTTCCTTATGAGGAAGCAGTCATTGAGAATATTAAAGGATACCCGCAAGACATTGAAATTCTTATAAACGAAAAAAGTTATGTAATTGCACAGTTACAAGGATTTTTGCTTAAACGTATGGATGTAATCAGCTTTCGTGACAGCGGTGCTATCATAAACAATACCACAATGTTTCTTGATTTTATATTAAAAGTTCCTTTCAAAGCAAGTGGAGCCCACGACATTCAAACATAGAAGTATTTCATTAATTGTATTTAATAAATCCTGATTAGAAAAAAGTATTATGATAGTTGCTCAATCAAAAGTGAAAGAGGATATAGTAAATGAACTTCATAAACCAGCAAGAATAAATTTCAAGAGACGCAAAGTGATAGTAAAAGGTTTAAATGACCTTCTTCAGACCGATTTGATTGAAATGCTACCATATTCGCAAACAAACAAAAGATTTAAATACATTTTAGTAGTTATTGATTGTTTCTCCAAATACGTATGGGCTGTACCACTTAAAAGTAAAACGGGTATTGATGTTACTGCTGCAATGAAAACAATTTTAAATAAATTTAAAAATCCGCCAAGAAATTTGCAGTCTGATTTTGGTAAAGAATATTATAACAAACACTTTCAATCCTTAATGCAGACATATGGTATAAACCATTATAGTGTTTTTTCTACAAAGAAAGCATGCATTGTGGAACGTGTAATTAGAACTTTAAAGGGAAAAATGTGGCGCTTGTTTAACCTGAACGGTTCTTACAATTGGATAAAAAATTTAAGCGATATTGTGAAACAATACAACAATACAGTTCACAATACTATCGAGTCAAACCTGTAAAGTTGATAAATCAAATAAAAAACTATTCTTAAATCATCATTTACCCATATCAAACTTGCAACCAAAATACCAAAATATTCAATTAAAGACAGTGTGAGGATTAGTAAACACAGGGAAGCATTTACGAAAGGTTACACGCCAAACTGGTCAAATGAAATTTTTAAGATTAAAAAGGTAAACGTAACCAATCCTACAACATTTATATTAGAAGATCAAGACGAGAAAGAAATCAAAGGTGCATTTTATGAAACGGAATTGCAAAAGGTTAAACATCCAGGAATTTACCTGGTAGAAAAAGTCCTAAGAAAGAGTGGAAATAAAGTATTTGTAAAATGGTTAGGCTTCTCTAACGTACACAATAGCTGGATCGATAAAAATAATGTTTGCTAGAAGTTGTTATAATAATAGTTGGTAAGGCTAACATTGTAAAATTATATTAAAATAAATTATACAGACAAAATGTTTCTATTGTTTTTTATTATTATTATAAAGGAATTTTGTAAGGCTAACATTGTAAAATTATATTAAAATAAATAATACAGACAAAATCTTTCTTTTGTTTTTTATTATTATCAAGCCATTCTTTTAATAAAAAGGTATTTTGTTTTGCGTATTGCAGATTATTATTGCTGTGTCTACAACAATGGATGTTATATTTTAAACGATTGTTGATTTTTAACTCCGATAGCTTAGGACAACCTAGTGCAACCATATCAGTTACAAAGTTTTGCATTATATATGTTTCAATCAATTAGACCCTTCACAAATACTTCTTCACCGGGTCGGATAATTTGCTTCAAATAAAGCGCTATATATGATGACACCATTCCAGCCGTTGAAGATTCATCCCAAGAAAGACCATGAATATTCCTTGTCACCCAGTCGTTATGTTTTATATGATCTTGACTCAAACAACTAGACTGCATTGGCAGTTTAAAAATTTGATTCCAAACATTACCTAACAACAAGTCCAAAACTGCAATTTCTTTG
The DNA here is from genome assembly GCA_036346225.1 of Platerodrilus igneus. Classification (NCBI taxonomy): domain Eukaryota; kingdom Metazoa; phylum Arthropoda; class Insecta; order Coleoptera; family Lycidae; genus Platerodrilus; species Platerodrilus igneus. Next base: position 31,171 of record JARFIW010001615.1, on the reverse strand, counting down.
CACACAAACTCGTTTTTCTTGTATTTAAATCCCTGAATATCAATTATATACATGTTTGTATGTAAATATATGCAGTAAACTTCGACTAATTAAATTAATATTAGGAGCAATCTCCTTATATAGCAGATTACCACCATCTGCGTACTTTGCCAACCCACTTTTCAACCTATCACAAGAGTGAACACATTTTGAATTGACACCGGCCCATGTGTATTTGCAGCCTCTAAAGATAAATCAGAATCCACTTTAATTAAACACAATTGACTTGAATGCGATATTTTGCATCTGTCATACTTTATAACTTCTAGCTAGAAAACCAAATTCAAAACATCTACACATTTTCTCTGCACTTACATTTTCAACATACGTGTGTTTTGAAATATGTTTCATTGAAAGTAATATAAAGCCGATCCTAATTCAAAACGTGCCCACAAGTATTTTACATTGAAAGTATATAAGAATTCATGTTTTCACAACTATTTTACATTGAAATGTTTTCACGCCTATTTTACATTGAAATTATATAGGGCCGATCCTAATTCAAAACGGTGCAGGTGTATTCTACACATGGAAAATACGTCTGTCGCGTTTTGAATTAGGACCGGCCTTACCTACCTACTCATCTTTTATAACTTTTAAGTCTAAAAGAGGGATACTTATGTTTTTTTCTATTTCATGTGTGAATTGTAATTTTGGGTGGAATTGATTAAATTTATTAAGGATTTCTTGAATTTTATTTTCTGGACAGCAGTAAAGAATGTCATCAACCTTCAAATGCCAAACAATCACATACTAATTTCACTCGATGCATTCTCTTTATTTACAAACAATCCCTTAAATCTAACAAAAGAAATTTTAACAAAAAATTGGAATAAAATAGAAAAAGTCTGCAAATTAGATCAAACTATGTTCATAACCAACATAACATTAATTTTCAACAACACATACTAGATTCAAAAATTTGGTACTCCGATGGGATCTCCTATATCCCCAATACTAGCACAAATAGTAATGGAGTATCTTATCAAAGAAGTCATTCCAAATCTAACCTTCCAATTCCCGTTCATAACTAAATACGTTGATGGCATTCTTTGCTGCTGTCCCGAAAATAAAATTCAAGAAAACCTTAATAAATTTAATCAATTCCATCCAAAATTACAATTCAAACATGAAATAGGAAAAAGATAAGTATCCCTTTTTTAGACTCAAAAGTTATAAGAGATGAAAATAACAAAATAAAAATAGACTGATACAAGAAACCAACCAACTCTGGAAGATACATAAACTACGTTTCAAATCATTCATACCAACATAAAATCAATACAATCTTAGCCATAAAATACCGAATAATAAAAATAAGTGACCCCGAATTTCATCACAAAATTTAACTGAACTAAGAAACATTTTCATAAATAATGGTTTCCCTAAAACAACAATAAACAAAATAATATTTAACAACCAAATTCATCACAAAGAAGACAACACAGTAACACAAAATATTAAATTTGATAATTGTTAGTAAATCACCATGTATATCGCGAGTATTAAATTTTATTTGTTGAAAACAAATTTTGTTTGCATGTCCAAGTGTACCAAATTAACATTCGTTAGTCCTTCTCTTTAGAATTGTGTAAGCATTAAAAAGTCACGTTCAAAATTATCTATTGAAATAGAAAACGTCGTTTAGCTATAATATAAGTATTTATAATTAGTTATTTCTAGTATAATCAAGCCGTACGTACATTATTGAACGCTCGTTGAAGAGATAGATGGCTTCTCCGTAAACATCTCTAATTATGAGTAGAGTGAGAGTGTACCATAGCATTGATTTATTGTTATCCTCAATGGAAGGTTGAAAATAATCTAATTTATACATTTATTTTCCATCTAAATTACCTTTGTATGCGAATTTGAAGTAATAGGTGGTCTTAATACCTGAAGTCCTTTGGTTTATTGTTTGTTATAATTAGCTGTTAGTAGTCGGAAACTGGTTCTTAAAGTACACTGTATTGTGTTTACTTTGTAATTCAACAAGTTCTGCAATAATAAAATTTTTAGAAAATAAAATTTTTCTTGTTTCGTGTCCCCCAATTTATTATTTGTGATTAACGGATCCCAACCTATTAGCCACTATTTTAAAAAATTATGCTCAGTTTATGAAGTAAAAAATATTTGGTTTAACACTGTTATTCTCTACAGTGCAACTTGTTTAACGCATGCATAGAACTATTGGTACTGCTATACGATCCTCCATAAATAAACACGATGCTTGGGATGTAGAATTAGCAAAAATTCAGTATGCCATTAATTCGTCGAAACGTGAAGCTACTGGATACACCCCAAATTTTTTAGTTTATGGACCCGTCAATGGAAAATTTTATGGATGTGGTTTTGAGCCACTTGATGATATTGAAATCATCCCTGGTAGTAGACCTTTGTATGTGTCGAACCATAGTGGTTTATTTAAAATTTTTAAAGAAGTTTGTGCTAATTTACATTTAACAAATAAGCGATCTAGTAGTTCTTACAATCTTAGGAGAAGAGAAATTTCTTTTCAAGTTGGCGATAGAGTATGCTCCGGATAAGTTTATGGCTAAGCTAGCAACAAGCTTTGTATTAAGTATTGTTAGAAAAAATATTTGTAATCTTGCATTTGAGTTAAAAAATGATGATGGATCAAAAGCTGGTCGTTGGCATGTTAAAGATTTGAAGCGTTTCCACGCGATAGACCCATCCTTAGATTAAAACAAGTGATGTTCGTTTTTGAGTTGTATAAGAATCTTCTTATTTATAACAAGAAATTTTGTGCATATAGTCTTCATATAGTATATTTTTGTTGTTGAAAGCCTTAACGAGTAAACTCGATAATTCTCCGTGACTTTGTGTTGAACAAAATCTATTGTTCATCAAAAATGTTTAGCCCCTTCCGTGTACTTTTGGTGTTCACCCAAAAAGTATCCGTTTGATGAATTGTAGCACCGACTGAATGATCAACTGTTTATAATAATTCTTGCTCACTCTGTAGAGTAATAATGCTGAAATTTTATTGAAATTACTTTGTTAATTTAAAATGTTTCGTAGTATCACCAACTGTCACTACTATAAGGTAAACAAATTTATTTATGGTGTATGACGGTACAAATAAAATTAGTACTGTTAGTTATGTCTCTAGGACTTATAATATATTTTTTTGTTTTCAAGTCTACTTGATCTGTTTTGCAGGTAACAAAAAATTTTTTCTTAAAGTTTTGAACATATGAAAGTATGTTTAAGTAAATGATTTTGTTGTTTAGATAGAAAATATTCTCCCTGTTTAAAAGTGGTTCGTGAATCTTACTCCCCCTTTTTTTATATACAAGTTGATAAAATTTATAGTAATTCCTTGTGTTGTTTTCCTGTTAGAATAAGTTAATGGTATGGCATTATATATATATATATATATATATATATATATATATTGTAACAATTTTATTTTTGCAGTAGGAGAATCCATTCATTAAACGTACAATGAATAGTAAAATACCTTTATTAATTAAAATAAATATTCAAGTAACAATCAAACTTTTATAGTATTATAATATCAAGGATTATTAGTCGAGTTGTTTCCGAGTTCGGTGTAATTTCACAGCCACTGGCGCGCGCGTGAGAGGTTCAAGAACTAAAATCCGGAACCTCCCACCATACAAGAAAGCAGCGAGCGCACTCGTCGATAGTTAAAAGTAGCGTCAAGAGGCATTCTAAGAGAATGGCGAGTGACCTCCGAGTCGCTCTATGTTTGTGAAACACTTCCTGAGTAACGGTTAGTACCTAATCCACATTTTGTATATTCGTTGTCATATTAGCTAATTTACAAAATTTATTTAGCGCAACGACCCATTTGAACTCGCAACGACCTATTTGAACTCGCAACGACCTATTTGAACTCGCAACGACACATTTGAAATCCCAATGAGAAATTAGAAAACTGCATGGATAACGTATATATCGCACACCACGTCGAAAATCGCAACTGTAAAATTTGAGACAACATGATCCCTTTGAAGTTACAATTTAGAAAGCTTAATTTGTTGGCTACGCAATGAAAAATTATTTTAGTAAATAAATTTAGACAACGGAAGATTACGTTACAAAGTAATGCTGCCGTGATCCAAGTAAGGAACCCGCTTTGCTCCTACACCTGTGTTAAAGCATGGAAAGCAAGTATAATTAGTTGCTGTTCCCGCGCTGCGAGGTAATTTCCATTACATCAAGGGACAACTGCTGCTCTTGGGTTCGTAATAGAATTATGATTTCCTGAGTACTTTCCTTCTGAAAGTACATTATTTCATTTTGTTTGTTAGACGTACAAAATTGTTATTCAGTTTACCTGTAAATAAGCTGGTTTTCCCCAGTATTAAATTTGCTTTCACTTAGCTTCGTAAATACGTGATCACACGTGGCTTCAACGTAATTTAACAGCTGCTATTACATCACCTGTTTGTTTGTTCACTATTGTCAACAATTGCCCAATGGCTAACACATGTTTAGCATTTTAGTACAACCACTATTGATAACATTAGAGAATATCTTGGTGATTATTTTGACTTCAAACTAAATTTAAGTTTGTTAACCTAAAGAGAAAATTTCGTATATTCATTTGTAAATGACTCACACAGATCTGATTGGGTTATAAAGAAACTCTAGCATTTTTAGTTACATAGAATTATAAAATATTTGAGTAAGGATTAGTTGATAACCTTTACTACCAGTTTTGCAAGTACTTCAAATTTTTATTTTATTTAATTACAATGATACTTTATTTACTGAAACCAAGAAAATTCTTATTAGTAAATTAATATTCTTCATTTAAAGTTTTTTATTCTGATCTAGTCTGATCAGACTTGGTAAACAAAAAGCAATAAGAACTAAAATTTTATGATCCCATTATGCAGAAAATATTCTCTATACTTTTAGGTATACTTGAGGGACGCAAATAGTGTTTCCATTTTTATGTGACTTAATTATTATTCTTTCTTACAGGAACAGCGTCTTATTCTGTTAAGACAAGTTTGTGTATCAACGAAGGCGATCTTTTTTGGGTCTCCAAGTCCGCCCTTAAAAATAGCTATGCCCTAAAATAAATCAATTTGGACTTGGTGGCGCCTGTTTGTTTTTTTGTTAAGTGTAACCCTCCATAGATTTCGACTTACCCCCATTGCTCATAGCTCTACCCAAGGAATAGACCCTAGTTACGTCGGAAGACTTTGTTTTGCTGACCCCCAACTTCTAGAGTCAGATGTATGTATTAAGAAGAGAGCATTAGTTAAGCTCAATTTAGGAAAGAATGTGACCGTTTGGGGTTAGCGATCAAGAAAATATAATACGTTTCACTGGCGCCCAACGTGGGGCTCGAAATTTGTTTGATCAAAATTTATTTGGGGCTCGAAATTTGTTTGTTCAACGAGTAATTTGTTGAAATTCGTTCGTTCATAATTTAATTTAGCTCGAAAGTTGTTTGTTCATAATTTGATTTACCTTAAAATTTATTTGTTAAAATTAATTTGCTTCGAAATTTATTTGTTCTAAATTTAATTTGATTCGAAGTTTGTTAGCTCAAAATTTATTTTCCTTTGAAGTCCATTTGTCCAAAAATTATTTTGCTCCGAAATTTGTTTGCTTAAGGTTTATTTGACACTTAGATTTGTTTGTTTGCTTTTGATAAAAGATTGGTTGTAACGGTAATCCCCATACACTCAATTCGTTAATTTGGTCAAATTTACTTTTGACTTTAGTTCTGTTTTGACCCCTTAAATTTTTTTGATATTGTTTTGGCAAAAATAATTTTACCAAAAACATTTTTTGATTTTTACCTTTAGTAGTACGAATTTGTTTTGATAGCTTTTGTAAGATTCGGATTAGTTAGATTTATCGGTTTGATTCCATTAGGTTGTAGTAACCATGTCGGAAAAATTCCAAATTGTTTGTCTACTTAAAGAAGAATTGGAGTATGAACTAAGAATCAGAGGAGTGGTAAGTGAGAGGCCAGTGTTGGAGAAACGGAAAATTTTAGGTAGATTGTTAGCTAAAGAAATAGATAAGCCTGGTTGTTTGGTTGACCTTTCGTGTTATGAAGTAGATTTTGCAACGGAAAGTAAAGAAATTTCAGTTTCAGTCGAGTCAGTTCGTAATATTGTGTCCGAGTTTGAGGGCGACTCATCAGACTCAATTTTTAGAAGAGCTTGTTCAAGGATAAACCACCTTTCGGGACGAGCTAAGCGTATGAAAATCCCTTCAATAAATCCCGATGAAGCAATTAAGTTTAGAAATGAGACCGTAGCAACGATATTAACTCTTGAAGCTGAGTTGTACGATAAAATCAATAAAAGTACAGAGTCCACCTATTTAGATCGGTCCGTTGTAGTATCTCCTTTAGTTAGTGCACCTATCCATTCGACTTCGTATGTAACACCTTCAGTACCTATAGGTTCATGGCCTGTAAAATTCTCAGGTGACCCCAAACAACTACATTCATTTTTAGATAGAGTTAGTGATTTAGCACAATCTCGTAAGGTATCCGAAGCTGACTTATTTGGATCAGCATGTGAACTTTTGTGGGTGACGCTTTGGTTTGGTTTAGAACAGTGAAAATTCTTTGCGAGACTGGAACTCCTTGTTAGAACGTTTAAGGAAGATTTTCTACCTGGTTCTTCGGATGATGACATTTGGGAAAAGATCAGAAATCGTCGTCAAGGTAAAGACGAAAGGATTATTTTATTTGTCGCGCATATGCAAACCCTCTTTAGTAGACTGACCAACGAGCCAGCAGAAGTTACTAAAGTTAAAATGATTAGAAGAAATTTGGTTCCTGAATATATTTCGGCACTTGCATTGTCGGACATTCAAGATTTGTCGACCCTAGTAAATTTGTGTAAAAGGTTAGAAGAAGCTTCTTTGATGAAACTAAACTCGGTTTTGGCGTCTTCTAATAAACCTAATAAGATTTGCAACCCTCTAAGCATCCATATGAGAACAAACATCCTGGGTTGAATGAGAAAGTTTATGCTGTTAAGAGTAGGGTGTTTCAGAATAAATTAGTCAATCCTCAAGTAACAGTAGCGGATAAGAGCTCTTTAGAGTCCTCGGTTTGTAATTCCTTTAGTCCCGATAAGAGGAATCATTTTGTTTGTTGGAATTGCTCCCGTAGTGGACATTGGTTTAGAGATTGTAGAGCAACAAAAAATTTTTGTTTTGGATGTGGTCGAAAAGGCGTTAAGGCAACGTCATGTCCACATTGTTCAAAAACCAGTAAGGCGGCAGGTACATAGTGGTCGGTATCCTGTTCCGCGTCATAAGGCTACAGTTATGATTTGTAAACAAGAAAAATACTTTAGTAAAGACGAGTGGTCGAGATGGCTTACAGTTGTTAAAAATTTTTGTCAGGACTCTTCGAAGCCTAAGAATAATACTCTGTTCATTGAGAAGCAGTGTGATAATCGACCCTACATTATGGTGAAATTAATAGATAGAGACATTACCGGTCTTCTGGATTCGGGATGCACTACCTCAGTAGTAGGATCCTTAGCACTTTCAATTGTTAGAGAATTAGACTTGAAAATTTTAGTTCAGCAAAACAGGTATCACTACAGCTGATGGTTCAATAAAGTCTGTTGTAGGCTCAGTAGATTTGCCAATTTGTATAGGTAATGATTGCCGCATCCTTAATGCATTAGTGGTTCCGTCCCTACCGCATACATTTATTTTCGGTAGTGACTTTGCAAAATTATTTGGTGTAGTTGCTGACTTTAGAAGTAATAATTGGTTTATCCAAAGCAATGTTGGGAACGACATAGGGTATATAGGTCCGTCTTCCATCCCTTTGAACACTGAAGATTCTTTATGTGGTTTACATGACCTCTCAGATGCTCAAAGTGCGCAAGCACAAGAGTTAATAAATTCATTTAGTGAGATTAGCAGCGACGATAGATTAGGACGAACTCACCTAATCGAATTGGACATAGACACAGGCAATGCCAAACCCTTCCACAAGAAACCATATGTCATGTCACCATATATGGGTAAGATATTGAATGAGGAATTGGACGACATGCTTAGACTTAAAGTTATAGAACCGTGTACTAGTCCGTGGTCCTCTCCAGTTTTGTTGGTTAAGAAGGCAGATGGAGAATATCGCTTCTGTTTTGATGGTAGAACCCTGAACGACTTAACTGTTCATGATTCGTACCCCTTGCGAACGTAGATAGAATTCTCAATATGTTGAGAGGTGCGAACTACATTTCGTCTCTGGATTTGAGAAAATCGTTTTGGCAAATCCTCTTAGTGAATCGTCTAAGGATAAGACTGCCTTCAGTGTTATCTCACGAGGACAATATAGATTTACATGCATGCCATTTGGGTTGAAGAATGCTGCGCAGACGCAACAGCGTTTAGTAGATGCAATTTTTGGTCCACGTTTTGAACCCCATGTATTTTGCTATTTGGACGACATAATATTATGTTCGTCATCTTTTGAAGATCATCTAAAGTTATTAGTAGAGGTTAAGCAACGTTTAAAAGAAGCTAACCTTACCATAAATATAAGTAAATGTGAATTTTTAAAAAACACTTAAATTTTGGGTTATATAGTAGGTTCGAACTCACTTCGTACAGATCCCGATAAGGTGTCGGCGATGGTTAACTTTCCCGTCCGAAAACCACAACGGAAATTAAAAGGTTTATAGGAATGTGCAGCTGGTACAGGCGCTTTATAAAGAATTTTTCGTCTTTAGTTTCGCCTATTAATGACCTCATTAAAAGTAAGAAAAAAGGTCAAACTGTAAACTGGAGTGCGGAAGCAGAAAATTCATTTGTGCTAATCAAGCAAGCATTAGTTTCTGCACCTCTTCTTTCGCAGCCAGACTACTCGGCACCCTTTATCGTTGAGTGTGACGCAAGCAACACTGGGTTAGGAGCTGTGTTGATTCAGAATGTAAACGGAGAAGAGCGTGTAATTTCGTACGCAAGCAAAACCCTGAGCCGTACTGAGCGCAATTATTCCACCACTGAAAGAGAGTGTTTAGCGGTTATTTTGCAATTGAGAAATTTCGTCCGTGGGTAGAAGGAGTTCGATTCACCGTTGTCACCGATCATTTTTCGTTACTTTGGTTGAGTAATCTTCAGAATCCAACTGGAAAACTCGCCAGATGGTCAGTTCGATTAAGGCAACACTCATTTGATTTGGTGCATAGAAAAGGAAAGTTCAATATAGTTCCAGATTGTCTTAGTCGTGGTGTTCCTTTAGAAAATCCAGAAGTTAACTTAGTAGAGATTAAACTTGATGCAGTAGACTTGTGGTATGAGTCTTTGAGAAAGAAAATTTTGTTGTCACCGAAAAGCTACCCACAATGGAAAGTAGAAGATGGGTTTATTTATAAGTTTATCCTTCCTTATTACCGCATTCGGCGAATGTTGTAGAGTGGAAATATTTGGTGCCAAAGTCTCAGCGCGTAGATGTCATTAAATCATGTCATGACCCCCTTCAGCAGGACATTTTGGTTCCTTAAAACTTTGTCTCGAGTCCAAGAATTGTATTATTGGCCAAAGATGATCTTTGACGTACGTAAATTTTGTAGGAAATGTTTGATTTGTGGTGCTCAAAACCACCCAATAGAGGTCCCCTTGGAATGATGGGAAAGGAGAAAGAAGTTGGACTACCATTCCAAACCATTGCATTAGATTTGATGGGTCCGTTTCCTCGTTCCAAACGCGGACATAAATGGCTCTTAGTTGTTGGTGATTGGTTCTCGAAGTATTCGATTTTGCAACCTTTACGTAGTGCTACCGCACATTTGATCGAGAAGTTTTGGAAGAAAAGGTATTTCTTGTCTACGGAGTACCACAATTTGTTATTTGTGATAATGGTCCACAATTAGTTGGACGTATTTTAAAGCTTTGTGTGCAAGGTACGAAATTCAAAAAATTTGGTATAACGCTGTTTATGCTCCCCAATGCAATTTTGTGGAAAGAATCAATAAGACAGTTGGTACAGCAATCCGTACATACGTAGAAGAACATGATACGTGGGATGTTGAGATATCAAAGATCCAATACGCGATCAACTCAGCAAAACATGAGTCCACCAACTATTCACCAAATTTTTTAGTTTTTGGTCGTCAGGTACCTTTAAGTGGAAAAGCTTATAAGGATAATTTTATACCTGGTGAGGATGTTGATGTCGTCTCCAGTAGTAGACCTTCTTATGTTTTGGATCGTCAACTTTTGTTTGATATTTTTGGAAGTGTCCGTGAAAATTTGCATGTAGCTTATCAACGTTCGTGTAAACGCTACAATCTTCGGAGAAGAGACATTTCATTCCGAGTCGGAGAGTATGTTTGGAGAACTAATAAGGTCCTCTCGAGTGCTAGTGATAAATTTTCCGCTAAGTTAGCTCCTAAGTTCGTTATGAGTAAAATTCGGAAAAACATTCCAGTTTAGTATATGAGTTAGAAAACGAAGATGGAACAAGAGCAGGAAATGGCACATAAAGGACTTGAAACCAATTGGAGTATCAGATCCAAATGAAAATGATGATTTTGACGATTAATTCCGGTCCGGTCATCTCTTTGATATTAAGTAATGACGTAGTGGTCTGTTATGTTTTGTTCCAATTCTTGATCTAGTGTCGGTCCACTAATATTGAGTATTTTGTTTGAGGAGTGAAATAAGTGGTTTGAGATTTTGTAAGTTTTGTAAGTTGAGGTGTGCCTTGGTGCACGCTGGTCGTTTTGCTCGCGCGTTGCTCGGAGATGTGTTTGGAGGATGTCTTTGACAGATATCCTTACAATGTAGAAGTAGGTGGGCTATTTAACTATTGGTCCTGATTTCTACATGTCAAGGTGGAGAGAATGAATTGTTCTTTCCCTTGTTCCTTTTGACCGTTAGAAGTTCTTAGATTTGATAAGGTCAAAGTTGACTTGGTGATTTTCACCGTTTGGTCCATCACTAATGAGATCAGTTGTTCGTTAGCAATTAGTGATAGGATGATCAGTAGGGTGTAGGATTCTACAACCCTAACTGGGTTATTTTGGGTTTGAAATTTGATGAGTAACCTGATGGTCAGGTTACCTTTGTTTTGATTATCTCTTTGTAATAAAGTGATAATATTTTGTATTTGAATTTGTTAAGTAACCGTATGGTCGGGTTACCCTTGTTTTGATTATCTCTTTGTAATAAAGTGATAATACTTTGTATTTGAATTTGATAAGTAACCTTTTGATTAGGTCACTTTTGTTTTGGTTATCACCTTGTGATGATGCTTAAATTTAGACCTATTAGTAGGGTATTTCTTTTGATTCTCACCTTATAGTGGTGATATTTTGAATGGTAATGCTGTTCTGATGAGGAAGCATTCCTGTTTTTTTTGTAAATAGAGCTAAATGAGCTCCTGGAAGTGAAGTTTTTTTTGAAATTAGAAGTAAATTGTAAGTGTTTGATTTTAGGTCAGAAATATTAGTCTTATTAGAAGTAGGAATCTCAAGTCAAGAAATTTTGTAAATTTAAATTCTTTTGTCCCGTGGAGTGTTTGACTCTCTAATTTGACCCTCCCAATTTTGATTATTACCGATTGTGACTCCGATTTTGTCTCCCGATGGACGTCAGGTACACGTAGTTACCAACACACTCTCAATTATAAATGAAGGTCCCCCATTTGAGTAAATTTATAAAATTGCATAGTTGGTTAGGAAGATAGGAAAGGCTAGTATTGTTGTAAAAAAATTTTTTGTATTAGTTATATTTGAAGTTTTTTAAGAAAAATTTTTTTCTTTTAGGAAAGAGGTAGTGTAACAATTTTATTTTTGCAGTAGGAGAATCCATTCATTAAACGTACAATGAATAGTAAAATACCTTTATTAATTAAAATAAATATTCAAGTAACAATCAAACTTTTATAGTATTATAATATCAAGGATTATTAGTCGAGTTGTTTCCGAGTTCGGTGTAATTTCACAGCCACTGGCGCGCGCGTGAGAGGTTCAAGAACTAAAATCCGGAACCTCCCACCATACAAGAAAGCAGCGAGCGCACTCGTCGATAGTTAAAAGTAGCGTCAAGAGGCATTCTAAGAGAATGGCGAGTGACCTCCGAGTCGCTCTATGTTTGTGAAACACTTTCTGAGTAACGGTTAGTACCTAATCCACATTTTGTATATTCGTTGTCATATTAGCTAATTTACAAAATTTATTTAGCGCAACGACCCATTTGAACTCGCAACGACCTATTTGAACTCGCAACGACCTATTTGAACTCGCAACGACACATTTGAAATCCCAATGAGAAATTAGAAAACTGCATGGATAACGTATATATCGCACACCACGTCGAAAATCGCAACTGTAAAATTTGAGACAACATGATCCCTTTGAAGTTACAATTTAGAAAACTTAATTTGTTGGCTACGCAATGAAAAATTATTTTAGTAAATAAATTTAGACAACGGAAGATTACGTTACAAAGTAATGCTGCCGTGATCCAAGTAAGGAACCCGCTTTGCTCCTACACCTGTGTTAAAGCATGGAAAGCAAGTATAATTAGTTGCTGTTCCGCGCTGCGAGGTAATTTCCATTACATCAAGGGACAACTGCTGCTCTTGGGTTCGTAATAGAATTATGATTTCCTGAGTACTTTCCTTCTGAAAGTACATTATTTCATTTTGTTTGTTAGACGTACAAAATTGTTATTCAGTTTACCTGTAAATAAGCTGGTTTTCCCAGTATTAAATTTGCTTTCACTTAGCTTCGTAAATACGTGATCACACGTGGCTTCAACGTAATTTAACAGCTGCTATTACATCACCTGTTTGTTTGTTCACTATTGTCAACAATTGCCCAATGGCTAACACATGTTTAGCATTTTAGTACAACCACTATTGATAACATTAGAGAATATCTTGGTGATTATTTTGACTTCAAACTAAATTTAAGTTTGTTAACCTAAAGAGAAAATTTCGTATATTCATTTGTAAATGACTCACACAGATCTGATTGGGTTATAAAGAAACTCTAGCATTTTTAGTTACATAGAATTATAAAATATTTGAGTAAGGATTAGTTGATAACCTTTACTACCAGTTTTGCAAGTACTTCAAATTTTTATTTTTATTTAATTACAATGATACTTTATTTACTGAAACCAAGAAAATTCTTATTAGTAAATTAATATTCTTCATTTAAAGTTTTTTATTCTGATCTAGTCTGATCAGACTTGGTAAACAAAAAGCAATAAGAACTAAAATTTTATGATCCCATTATGCAGAAAATATTCTCTATACTTTTTAGGTATACTTGAGGGACGCAAATAGTGTTCCCATTTTTATGTGACTTAATTATTATTCTTTCTTACAGGAACAGCGTCTTATTCTGTTAAGACAAGTTTGTGTATCAACGAAGGCGATCTTTTTTGGGTCTCCAAGTCCGCCCTTAAAAATAGCTATGCCCCTAAAATAAATCAATTTGGACTTGGTGGCGCCTGTTTGTTTTTGTTAAGTGTAACCTCCATAGATTTCGACTTACCCCCATTGCTCATAGCTCTACCCAAGGAATAGACCCTAGTTACGTCGGAAGACTTTGTTTTGCTGACCCCCAACTTCTAGAGTCAGATGTATGTATTAAGAAGAGAGCATTAGTTAAGCTCAATTTAGGAAAGAATGTGACCGTTTGGGGTTAGCGATCAAGAAAATATAATACGTTTCAATATATATATATATATATATATATATATATATATATAATTATAAAGAATATGTAAATTTAATGAGTCTTAAAATAATATTAAAAATGAAATTTATTGGCAAGTGACTCAATATTAGCCACAAGGGCATCCTGATGAGCCCCAATTAGGGCGAAACGCGTCGACAGGATGCCCTTGTGGCTAATATTGAGTCACTTGCCAATAAATTTCATTCTTTAATCTTTTATATATATATATATATATATATATATATATTTTGGCCTTGCCATTCCAAGCAAGATAAGGATCTTTAACGTGCGTGACAACACCCACACACGGGGCCTACATCTTATCTCTCATCTGAAAGAGGGTGTATTTTTGTAAAGAATGCTCGCCTAACATTTTTCAAGCGACCAGTGACGAGAATCGAACCCAAAATCTTGGGCTTAGTAATCACACGCAAACTAACGAAGTCATGGAGCCGCATTCATAAGGAAAAACCGCCTGAAAATATGCTGCATGCAGCTGGAATCTAAATTAGTCTAGCTAGAATATTTTTATTCTAAATTAAAGCAATTAAAACATAAATGTAAGAAACATGGTGACGACTTTAAGAAGATGTAGAAACCGTAGGTTAGAATGGCATGGTGTTGAATCTTTTCTCATTATAGTAAATTTTGTACAGGTATAATAATAAACTTGAGCATAAAAGATCTACAAGGCTTTTTAAATAAAGCGTTTAAATGCTCTAAGGCAAACATTATTTCATGTCTGGAGAAATCAAAGTAAAAAATAAATCCTGTATTGGGTGCAAATTTTATTAAGCCTCTAGCCAATGAAGTTGAAATGAAGACGTTTTGGACTGCCAATTGTCCAGTAGATTCCAGTACAAACCTTAAGTTGTGGCATAAAGAACACGTAGTAGATAGGTTGAAGGATAAATTAGAATAATTTAGAGAAAAATGATCTGAATGGGCTTTTCAAGAAATACTACATCTTAAGGTGAATATAAACTACCATTTACCCTAAAAAAAAAGATATTCAACTTTTGCCAACGTGCCGTACAATATATGGCATAAAAACGAGCAGTAATAAATGTAAAGAATAATGATCAATTCTGTGTTCTTCGGGTTATAGTTTCTGCATAATACCTAGCAGAAAAAATTCACGAACAACTACCGCTTATCCTTATTATAAAAATGTCTTAAATTATTATTAATTTTTATTTCCAATTAGTTTGCATGAAATCAAAAGGTTTAAGGATCTTACCATATGTCATTAAATGTTTATTTTCTAAAAGATAAAAGAGTTTTGCCTCCTTGTCTTAGTAAAAATACTAACAACACTATACAACCAAAAAATTTATTACTTTTATCGCATAATTTGAAAAGTAAAGGTTTTCAAAAAGAAGCGTGTTGTCATTTTACATGAAATAAAAATATGTCAGCTTTACTCTCACAACGACTTTCAACACAGGGACGCAAAACACTTACATGTAAGAGATGCTTAAACCATTTTTATAGCAACAACGCGTTTCAAAAGCACATAAATTATTATTAGAAACAAGATACACATTCTTAAGCTGCCAATCGACACAGAGATAAATTTTAAAAATTATCAGTATCATGAAAACGTCCTTTTTGTAATATGTGCCGACCTTGAAAAAATTGTAGAATAATATAATTTAAACAACGCAGAAGCTACTTTAAATATCACTAAAAATCAAGTACATATTCCTTATAGCGACAGATAGATTTTGAGTCTTTGGGAGCTTCTTTTTAAAAAGTTTATTACCAACACAACCATCAAATTTATTTTACTTCAATAATTACAAAAATGTCCTGTTTCATTTACAATGGACTTGAGCGCTTATATTCTTTAAACGCAAAGTGAATGCAATTGAAAATATTACAAGCGAATATTTAAATTAATCAATAATTAATAATTAAGAATGAGTAGCTTGAACATCTAACAATGCTAAAGTTACGAAATTCGAAGACTAACTAAGTGAATGAGCTTGTTATATTTAACATGAAGCCTTCAGTCTCACATCGTTCTGCGGCAAACTGCAAATATTGCTTCTATGCTGTTTCTTGATAGATCGTACAATGTCTTCAATTCTACGTAATTATAAATAAGTCTGTTTTGTAGCAGTTTATTGTTCCTTACCTTGTTGTATCAATTTGCGTCTGTGTTACAAAGCAGTCGTTTTTTATTCCATTCCTGGTATAAACTCCGTTGACATTTATTATACTACATTCCTTTGTACAATGTATCATTCTATATTTAATACGTAATTACAAAATTTAATTTTAAATACATATTAATGTAGGGGATATGCTACTCTTCCTACTTAAATAAAAATTAAGGGTTGATACTTAATTTTTAAAGACTCTTTTCCCTTAAAGGATCGTCAGCAATTTCTTTTCATTTTACTTCTGTTACTTTGATCTTATATTTAATATACATTTTGTGTAATAAGTATACAGCTAATAACAACAATAAAATAATCAATAAAATTGTACAGACACTAATATTATCATAGTGTTGCATTGGCGCATTTAGGTCCTTCAAATGTTCTTTGTAGTTGTCCATTAATTTCACTGCGTAGTTAAGATCGTCGAAATCTAGATTTTCCAGTTGCATCGGCTTCTGGATAACTTCGTTGTCTTCGATTTGAGGAATCTTTTGTGGTTCGGGTAGGTTTGCAAATTTCTTCGTCATTGCTGTATTTTGATATACCCGAATAATTTCATTTTTTAGTTTTAAGTAACAATCTTCTTTGAAGGTGATCCCTTTGCTTCCAATTAGGGCTAAACTATTTTCGTCTTTGTTGCAGTTGGCGGTTGCTATCACTTCTTGCGGAAATACCGCAATCGACTTGCTATCCGTAACTTGATGAATTTTCAATTTAGTAATTTGTACTAATTTTGGCACACAATTCTCATAACGAGAGAATCGTAATAATTGCACTTCGCAAGGGCTACCTTTTTGAATAGCTGTTGTAGTTATTGATTGACAAAAGTATTGACCGGGTGTCACTTCTTGGCATTTTTCATTTGTGAATCTGTACCTAAGTTCATTTAGGGAAAGGAACTTGATCTTAGGGACAATATCTGATATTGATTATTAACTTTAATAGAGAAAGCAAAGCAAAACAGAATGATAGTAATAGAAAGGGTTAATTTCTACAATTGGAATTTCTATTAAAAATGTAATTTCATGATTCTTTACGTAACCTTTTACTATGGCTATTTTTTGAAATATAATTATGTTAGATTTTGTTACTTCAAAAGGTAGTTTGCTATGGGATATAAATAATTTGAGTCATAATAGTTTGTTCAATAAGTCAAGCGGTTCGATAATACTGGCATGTAAGGTATTCAAATGTTAGAGCATTTTCTAGTGTAGCTAAAATCTGTTGAATTACAGTGAGGGTGGCTATCATTTGCTTAAATATTGTACTAAAACTTATTAAATTTCGCATTCCTAACATTATGGTTTACGTGCCACTTTCAAGAGTTAATATTCTATTTGTTATATTGTCCTGGTTCTTTACTAATTTTCCGAAAGTATCATTCAATTTTACTATAGTTAATTGAGTTAAGGAAATTTGGTTTCTAACTACAGTTTTTATGTCATTCTGGTTATCAATCAATTCTTGTCTTAAAACTATTAACATCAATACCCGTCATCATACTACGACTAACCCCCTTAATTTTTGTTACAACGTCTTTTTTACTAATCAGACAGTAGGACTTAGTCCTACTACCCACAAACTCTAAAAATAAGTCACCACAAAATTCATCTTTAAATTTACGCAACACTGTTTGGGACCATACAGGTGTTTCATGGTGCCATAATGAAAATCGCACATCAGGGTCTTGGACAAATCTAAAATTGAGAAGTCAGCATATATAGGTTGATTATAACTTATTTCGACGCTGTCCGTCTGTATGATGACCAAATCCTCATCCAAGACTATACAACTGTTACAATTAGGTTTAGTAATCAAGTCATTCGCACACAACTTACCATCGTGTTCCCAGTTTGTAACAATTTTAACATCCACCCGCTTGTCAACGTTCTCCATAGCAGTAGATAGAATAAGTATGTTCTGGGCCACTTCGTGCGAACCAACACAGCAATATATATAAATATATATATATATATATATATATATATATATATATATATATTTTTACATGTACATTCCCATAATTCCCTACTCAAACCCCCCACCCTACCTACTTGAACCCCCACTCTACCTACTCGAACCCCAACTCTACCTACTATTTCTGATCGAACCCCCCACCCTACCTACTCGAACCACCACCCTACCTACTCGAGACCCCCACTCTACCTACTATTTATGATCGAACCCCACCCTACCTACTATTTCTAATCGAACCCCACCCTACCTCGATCGAACCCCCACCCTACCTACTCGAACCCCACCCAACTACTCAAACCCCCACTCTATCTACTATTCCTGATAGAACCCCCTCCCTACCTCGATTGAACCCCCCACCCTACCTACTATTTCTGATCGAACCTCCCACCCTACCTCGATCGAACCCCCACTCTACCTACTATTACTGATCGATCCCACACTACCTCGATCGAACCTCCCACCCTACCTACTTGAACCCCCACCCTACCTACTGGAACCCCCACCCTACCTACTATTTCTGATCAGACCTCCCACCCTACCTCGATCGAACCCCCACCCTACCTACTATTTGGCGGTTGTTGAGAAGGGCGGCCTGACACGTGCAGACTTCCACTTATAATATTGTGACGTCATAGCGTTATAGTAGATAGAGGAAGTCGGTCCTGTATCCTCCACCACCACCACCACCAAATAGTTTTATTTGACTAACCATTGCATCTTTCGAGATAAACCTATCTTGTTTGGTATCAATTAATATTAGATTTTTCTCAGCTACCCGAATCTCTAAAAATTTTTTAGATAGCATTATCCCCCAAGGAGCTACCCTCATTTTAAGATTTTTTACCGATAGCGATTTCTGACCGTTCTTATAAATTTTTTAGCCATGCGATACATCAAATTAGTCTAGAATTTTATGCAAAATTCGAATCTGCAAACAGATTTAAAATCCGACCATCCCTTACCGTTTTACATACATACCCTCTGCGGGATAAATCTTTCTCCACATTTTCACCCACGAGATAAATGTACCTTGTTTGAGCACAGAAACAGAAATAAGCCTCAATATATATAAAGTAAAAATGTATTATACCATCTATACACAGTAGTAATAAATTCTTTGTATATATCTATATTTACAATAATATTATCATTTCACTGGTGTGTGCGATAATCAACAGTGTACACCAAATAAATTACGCTTTAAACATTAATAGAGCAATACAGTAAAAATGGTGCCTCCCCATAGGTATAGCAATAAAAAGGGTGGTAAACATAGACCCAACATAAATAGGCGTCTACTAAAAGGTACTACAAGTATATGTTACACTATAGGAAAATAAATATAAAATTAAGTATTTTTCGGTAAAAAAAAGATTAAAACATATTTATTACAGTGTTGTGCATGCTTATAGGATAAACATATATTTACATTGTGATCCCTAAAACGAGCAAGGAATATATATATATATATATATATATATATATATATATATACATAACTTAAATCTAAGCAATATATACAACTTATAAACTAGATGAAATAAAATTTATCTATTTTCTTATGCCCCCATGCATACGTTAAGGCCGTGTTAGGGATGACGAAACGCTTGTCATCTGCGCCTGATAAACTAACCTTGCTAAGTAACAGCGTAAACAAATCATGTTTTCGGCTCCTAAAAGACCGCATCGATTGCACGAAAGTTCGGTAATTGCTGTTATGTGCTACCTCCTTAAAACTATTAACACTTATACCCTGCACAACACTACGCTTAACCCCTTTAATCTTTTTTATTACATCCCTTTTGCTAATTATACATTAACTTTTGGCGCGAGTACCCGCAAACTCTAGAATTAATTCGCCACCAAACTCATCCTTAAACTTTCCGAGCACTTTCTTGTTTGCAAGGAGGATCTGATATTTATTGTCTGGGTGGTAGTCACTAGTATCGAATAGGTCCAGACGGGCACGAATATCACTGAACAAGTCTTCTGTTTCTACACTATACACGAGCGAATCGGTATCTGTATACAAAAGCGAAAGCTTAGATCCATACAGAGGCATCATTTCCTCATGGTGAAAGTCGTAAATCAAGGTTTTTGATAGATCTAAAATCGAAAAGCCAGCATATATAGGCTTGTTATATGTAACTCTAACGCGTCCATCTGTAAGAGTGCTAAATTTTCGCCTAGTACCAAATTACAATTATAGTTCGGGCGGGCAATCAGGGTACTCGCGCACAAGGTCTTCCGGTCACACTCCCACCGAGTCACGAGCTTGACATCGACGCGCTTGTCTACGTTCTCCATGGTTTTACCAAAGATGGCGTGGTTCATGAGTTTGAAAAAGTTATTCTCAAAAGCGTTGGTAGCACGAGTGCGAAGTTCCGTGTTCAATTCGATATAAGGCTTCAACCATAGAGACTGGTCGAACTCGAGAACCCGATGGATGGAGGTTAACACTAATCCATTACGCACACACTGCTGTAGATTCCTGTAGTGGATAATGTAGCGGCGTTTGTGTTCTAAGGTGGCGTCTTCATTTCCGGGCAGAATGGCAGGTCATTGTGGAGATCGTGTAAATGTGGAGGGTACTCCAAGTCGACCTCCAGAATGAATCCTTTCGCAGAGTCATTGGGAACATTTAATATGGTGGCTTGGAGACCGGCTGCTTCGGTAGGGGACAGCCATCGGAATCCTCCAATAGGGAGAGCCTGGCTCATGGCCAGCCATATAAGTTTTTGGCATCGTAGTAGGCGAAATACTTGGACGAAGCCGTAGGATCGTACTCTTCCATGTACTTTTTATTGGCAGCAGCGTAGCGTCCACTACACTGGGTCAGCCCCCCTCTGATTCCGGACTTTATAAAATGGTACATATCAATATCCGTGAGGAGCTCCAGGTTCACGCCGGTGTATTTTAACATAGCGTCCCAGGTTAATGAGGGCGCTGTCACATACTGGCACGGATCGAGTTCATAGGTCGACATGCACACTCGACGAAAGTTCTCGAAGACGTCTGCCAACAACAGCACATCTGTCTTCAAATAGAGGTCGCTATATTCTTCAAGCGTGTTGAGAGACCAAAGTCGCGCCACACCTTCTGAGCCCTCTCGTATTCGTCGGTGGTAATGTATGTAGAGGTGAGATCATTGTAGAAGACAGCCTGTGGCGGGAGAGCTCTTTCCTCCAATACTTCCATACTTTGTATGTAAGTGTATGGAAACACTCCTTTCTTGGTAACCAGTTGGAACTTGGAGTCCTCGGGAAAGTGACGTCTGACCTCTACAAACTGGCCCTGGGTCAAATTCTTCGCCAGTGTATCCAACCCGGACGCCATAAATCAGAGAGAGTCGATAAACCAAAGTTGGACATAAGACCTGCCGGCAGTCTTTTCTTCATCGTCCAAGGTCACTTCTGTATCGTATAGCCGTACAGTTTTCGAAAACGAGATGAATCGTTCTTTATTGTTCGGTATAACATTAATCTTCTCGTTATCATACCCCAGTTCTTTTATGATGAAATGAGCGTCGTATCCACTAAGGTTGTGGAACACTACTGGAATAAACTGCGGAACTCGATAGAGGATGTTACACTTGGAGTGTGCAGGGAAGCGGTACGCCCCATTTATGTGGTTATGATCCCGCACACGGTCTGTTCCAAGCGGTTTCTTGCATATCCCACAGACTTCGGTAGTGTGGAACAAAAGCTCATTCTGTGCATCCAAAGGATCATGGGCACATTCGTCGTCAATATCTTACCCAGACGTCTAGCTTTTTTTCTAAGTTTGGTGATAAATTCACGTGCTGCGTCTGGACCCCGGTAGATCTCAAATTTATTGAGGGAGCCGTCATAGCAGCATTTGATGTAATATGCCCAGCTATAAGGGGTATGCAGCTGGAGCGGTGTTGTAGATGATGTGGAGGGGTCGGGCGTTGCAAAACTGTGCGGCTGTAGGAGCGACTCAAAGTCGGCATAAATAACGAATGGGACCTGCATTTGTTTTTGGAGGCTCGAAAATTCCAAAACGTTGTTGAAGACGGCGAGCATTTGAGTTACGACATGGTTACAGTCCTGCTCAGTATGCCTGGTCAAGGCTGCCTCAGTTGGAAAAAAGATTAAACAGCCATCGCAGATCCATTTATGTAAGCATTTTTTTGATAACTGCTTACCGACCAGACGACCCAAATCCTTGATCCAACAGAAATGACTTTTTTCTTCGTGCTGGATGTAGAGCTAGTTAACGTGCCGAACTCTCCTGCGTTTAGTAAAATGCAGAGGACCAACAATAAACATTCCTTCCACTCCGAATACGTTGATACTAAGATCGTTCAAAGCCTCGAACTTGGCAATCTTGTCAAAGGCCATAGGGAACTCTATACCACCCATATTTAAGCAGCTCGAGTAATGGGAGTACTTGCCAATTTGTTGGGAGTGATGCTCAGCAGGATACAGCGCTGCTATAATAGAGTATGCAAAACAGGCTGCGTCTCGGTTTTTCACATTCATCATCGCTTTTTTAGCTTTTATCCAGCGTGGAAGGTCAATGTAAGAGGATCCCCTAAGTGACTGGTATTTGTTGATGTTTAGTTCTAAATGCAGGACACGTTGTAAGGCCCAACCAGACTGGTGATGTTCAAATTCTTGGGATTTATCGAGCATCTCCCGAGAAAACGCCGTATACACTTTGTTCAAATCGCTCGATCAGGTTATAATTTGATTCTTGGTATGAAAGATTTAGTTGCTTCGGTATCACCCAAGTCCATCTTTGTGTACATACCAAACACTTCCACATTAGTTTTAAGGGTCGTGTGGACCTCCAAGGTGTCTTGGATCAACTTTACAAAATGCTGCTTTTGTTCAAATAAAAAGTCTCCAATGTCTCTACAACCCGACAGATTATTAATGCAGTAATTTGCAATCCGGCAGCGGAAGGCAAACGATAACAGTTGTATCGCTTCTTATTTGGGATCTCCGGATTCGGTCTTATGCGCGGTACTACGTAGATGGCCGGGAAACTGGCGTGAAGGAACGTCCATATTGCAATCCTAGCAATATCGTATGTCCTGTCGCACGTGGTGGTGATGCTTCACGTTTGGCAGACATCGATGTAGAAGAAATAGTATCTCCGTGGAGGGCGTGCTGATGCCGGGTTAAATTAGCTTGATGCCCGAATCCCAAACCCAATAAACCTCCCGAAGACCCCAAATCCTACAGACCTATTGCACTCCTTCCAACACTTGGCAAACTGCTTAAACAGACCATCCTATACAAACTAAACTCACACATAGAACGTCATTCCTTACTCCCACCTAACCAACACGGCTTTCGCTCTGGGCATAGCGCCGAACGTACAATCTGCTCCCTAATTCAAACGGTCCAAACATCCCCTTATACATACGTAGTCTCCTTATTCCTCGACTTCCACTTAGCCTTCGATCTCCTTTGGTGGCCCAACCTTCTTAATCAAATTAAACAAGCCAATTTTCCCTGCAACCTTTACCTCTTAATAAAATCCTTCCTCTCATGCCGAACAGCTATCCTAACCTCCAATTTCCACTTGGTTACTAAACCTCTCACCCAAGGATGTCCACAAGGTTCCCGTTTATCACCTACCCTATGGAACCTCGCAATCAATCCTCTCTTAGACCTCAATATCCCAAACACCTCCACCTTCGCTTACGCCGATGACGTAGCTTTCCTCATCCACGGCAATACTCGTGCCTCTATTGAATCCACCGCTGCCGTTCTAATTAATTCAATTGAATCCTGGTCCTCTTTAAACAGACAACCACTTTCCCCATTTAAAACAAAAATGCTCCTGCTCAAAGGCTACCTCAGCCCAAACCGAAATCCTAAGATTCACATCTTTAACACACGAATTTCCCTCTCAACAACAGCTCCCTACCTTGGACTCCACATTGACACACGCCTAAAAATGAACTCCCATCTCTCCAAACTTCGAACCAAAACACAAATCATACTTCATAACGTACTTCACGCAATCCCAAAGTCAGTCCACCTCACCAATCCAACACGAAGACTAATCATTAACCACATCATAATCCCGATCATCAGATACGCAGTAGATTCTTGGCTCCCGCTTACACCCCCCTCCTCCAGACGTACGCTCAACACCATCATAAGACCTTTCCTACTCTACACCTCAAGAGCGTACAGAACCACCTCCACAGCGTGCTTGTATACCCTGCTTCAAATCCCTCCGATCGAAATCCAACTAAACTCCTCACTTCAAATCCGAAACCTCAAACATAACCTACCAATCATCCTACACGACAGAACACTTCACTATGACGAATACCGTACTCTTCCTAAAACTGACATAAAATCGCGAATACATAACTCCCTACTCCATTCCTGGCAAGATCTTTGGTCCCGCTCCACCACCGGCAGATAAACATTTGATATCTTCCCTGATATCACAAACATCCCTTCACATATTCCTTTGTCTATTCTCCCTACAATACAATTTCTGTCCGGCCATGGAAACTTCCGTAATAAACTCCTTCTCCTCACTGTTCTTGCAACAATCAATCTTTAGAAATCAAACAACACCTGATATACTCCTGTCCCCTAACCTCTCTACTACAAATCAACCTTAAGCAATCTACAAACTTTGACCCGTTCTCCCCACTTCCTAACATAAACTTCCTAGTCACCAACTACCCTCAAGAATTAAACCATTTCCTAAATGAAATCCTTTTAACCAAACAGACCACCCACAACCAGCGGCACTAACACACTTAATATACACTCTTGCAATTCACTACCACATCACACTTACACTCGCACTATGCACACAATCAGCCCCACTTTACGTGCACAGTCGACGACAAAGATAGGGGCACAAATCCCCTTCACCAAATCTTCAAGAACCCCGGTTGTCAGGAATTATGGATTCTAAGGTCTTAAACACATGTAAATAATATAATGTACGGCTAGTATGGGCTCTGGCCTAGGTATAGTCCACAATAAAGTAATTTATCTATCTATCTATCTATCAATCTCAAACCGCAAATGTCGCACACAAATGGTGTTGGCGCTGGTAATCCAGTCGGTGGAACTGGGGCTGTAACCTGACGTGGTGGTCTAACGATATTGTGGACCTCCTTTTTGTGTCGGTTAAGGCTGCTCTGGGTCGAGAGGCTTTTCTGACACACATCGCAGGCGAATACTCTGATAGATTCCATTGTAATCTGCACAATAAAACGATGTTTATTACTCAGTTTAAAACACGTATACCACAATGTTTTGTAGTCGTAGAAGAAACACATAAGGAAAATGGGCTGAGACTACTTATAAATAGCCAAATGATCAGAAAATAGACAAATTAGAGCGCATGCGCACAGTCAGCCGATATATAACGTCGCCCCAAGATTCTAATGTAAATTGCACAATAAACGACGCTTAATACTCAGTTTAAAAGAGATAAACCACAATGTTTTGTGGTAGTAGAAGAAACACAACTAAGGAAAATGGGCTGAGACCCCTTTTAAATAGCAAAATGATCAGAAAATAGACAAATTAGAGCGCATGCGCACAGGTTGCTGATAAAACGTCGCCCCAGTGGGGATACTCCTAGAGGAATGGAGCGCAGTGATGTCTGGAGAACTTGCGATACAATGAATAGGCATTCTACGCTTTCGGGTCTTATACAATATAGGTCCATGGCGCCAATCGCACTAAATGCTGCTCTAACCTTTGATCAAACTGTCCCATATATGTCTCAAATTGTCATATTTACTAAATAACTTACTACAGTTAATCACAATAGCATATTGCAATATAAAGCCTAGGGGTGTGGAACGACAGTTATTTATAGCCACCAGGCAACGCTTTCTTTATATTGTATATACCTGGCATTTTAAGAGATAACAACTCGCTTTGTACGCAGGGATTAGAATCATCCAATGCCGATATACTACCACATTGTGGTACCTATCGTATAAAGATGGCCAACCACCAGTTTAAACCCCAAACTAGGTACAAATATGAAGATAATCCCTGTCGATGCGCCATACACAAATATTAAAATAATTGCTCTTGTAAAATTTAGCTATCTCTAACCGTTTTCATGCTATTAGCAGAAAACCAAAACGGCACTATGTACAAATATGAAAATTATGCCAATCGATGTGTCATACTCTACTACGAAAATAATTGTTCCTGTAAAATTTAGCTATCTCTAACCGTTTTCATGCTATTAACAAAAAACCAAAACGGCACTGTGTACAAATATGAAAATTATCCCAGTCAATGCGTCATACTTAAATTTGAAAATAATTGTTCTTGTAAAATTTAGCTATCTCTAACCGTTTTCATGCTATTAACAAAAAACCAAAACGGCACTAGGTACAAATATGAAAATTATACCAATCGATGTATCATAGTCGAATATGAAAATAATTATTTTTGTAAAATTTGGCTATTTCTATCTGTTTTCATGTTATTAGTAAACAACCTAAACCGGCACTATGCACAAATATGAAAATTATATATAATTGTCTTTGCAAAGATTAGTTGTCTCTAACCGTTTTAAATTATTATGTGACCTTGACTCATATAAAAACTTTCATAGCAATATCTTTATAGATAAAAATTTTACAAATGTTCTTATGCATGCATTCTGAGCAAAGTTTCTACTTACACAAAAACACTCTGGAGACACTTTTATGATGGATATATTAACCACTCTGTATACTTTTATTATACAATTAAATTTACAAGTATTAATATAAACGTAAACTGAATAGAATGGCATAAAGTCAAAGTTTTTCTAAATACTGATAATCATATATGTATCGTGATTGAACACATTTGTCCATCTGATGGTGCAAACAGAAAACATTAACATAATGTTTTATACGAAGTAGGAATCTAATTATAATGGTTACATTAACCACCACTAGATGGAGATAGGTTGTTAGGTTGTTAGATAGGTTGCGTCGGCGTATTGCTATGAAAGTTTTTATATGAGTCAAGATCACATGATAATTTGAAACGGTTAGCGACAACTAATTTTTGCAAAGACAATTGTATATAATTTTCATATTTGTACCTAGTGCCGGTTTAGGTTTTTTACTAATAACATGAAAACGGTTAAAGATAGCTGAATTTGTCCACGGTTACGTTAAAACTCGTCTATCTGGAAACGCATCGTCCAGCAAGTTACCGCTTTGTTGACCTATTTTTGCACATACTTGCAATAGAAATACTGTTCTTTCCTCATTATGTTTCGAGTTGGGTAAAGATGTGCCAAACGTAAATGATGAACCAACAAAATTTTTAAAAATCCAATTTATGGAAATCTGAGACAACAAAACCGTATCTGTCAAAATAAAATTTTGTTTCAAAATTGATTACAACATTACCAATTTTACCAAAAAGTGGTTTGTATGCCTACCAAAATCGGTTTATCAGGACTGATATTATTAAAAACCGATTTTACAAAACCGATATCACTAAAAACGATTTTAACCGGTTTTTACCGAAGCAGGTTTTACCAGAACCGGCATCTGAGACAACAAAACCGTATCTGTCAAAATAAAATTTTGTTATAAAACCAATTACAACATAACCAATTTTACCAAAAAAGTGGTTTGTATACTTACCAAAATCAGTTTATCAGGACTGATATTATTAAAAAACGAATTTACAAAACCGATTTCACTAAAAACGATTTTAACCGGTTTCTACCGAAACGGGTTTTACCAGAACCGACTTCTGAGACAACAAAACCGTATCTGTCAAAATAAAATTTTGTTTTAAAATCGATTACAACATAACCAATTTTACCAAAAAGTGGTTTGTATACCTACCAAAATCGGTTTACCAGGACTGATATTATTAAAAAACGATTTTACAAAACCGATTTCACTAAAAACGATTTTAACCTGTTTTTACCAAAACGGGTTTTACCATAACCGGCTTCTGAGACAACAAAACCGTATCTGTCAAAATAAAATTTAATTTCAAAATTGATTACAACATAACCAATTTTACCTAAAAGTGGTTTGTATACCTACCAAAATCGGTTTATCAGGACTGATATTATTAAAAAACAATTTTACAAAACCGATTTCACTAAAAACGATTTTAACCGGTTTTTAGCAAAACGGGTTTTACCAGAACCGACTTCTGAGACTTCAAAACCGTATCTGTCAAAATAAAATTTTGTTTCAAAATTGATTACAACATAACCAATTTTACCGAAAAATGGTTTGTATACCTACCAAAATCGGTTTATCAGGACTGATATTATTAAAAACCGATTTTACCAAAACAGGTTTTAGTGAAAAACGATTTTAACCGGTTTTTACCGAAGCGGGTTTTACCAGAACCGGCATCTGAGACAACAAAACCGTATCTGTCAAAATAAAATTTTGTTTCAAAATTGATTACAACATAACCAATTTTACCTAAAAGTGGTTTGTATACCTACCAAAATCGGTTTATCAGGACTGATATTATTAAAAAACGATTTTACAAAACCGATTTCACTAAAAACGATTTTAACCGGTTTTTAGCGATACGGGTTTTACCAGAACCGACTTCTGAGACAACAAAACCGTATCTGTCAAAATAAAATTTTGTTTTAAAATCGATTACAACATAACCAATTTTACCAAAAAGTGGTTTGTATACTTACTAAAATCGGTTTATCAGGACTGATATTCTTAAAAACAATTTTACAAAACCGATTTCACTAAAAACAATTTTAACCGGTTTTTACCGAAACGGGTTTTACCAGAACTGGCTTCTGAGACAACAAAACCGTATCTTTCAAAATAAAATTTTGTTTCAAAATTGATTACAACATAACCAATTTTACCTAAAAGTGGTTTGTATACCTACCAAAAACGGTTTATCAGGACTGATATAATTAAAAACCGATTTTACAAAACCGATTTCACTAAAAACGATTTTAACTGGTTTTCACCGAAGCGGGTTTTACCAGAACCGACTTTCGGTTAATAAAACCGCTTTGTCAGAATCGATTTACCAATGTAGATTTTACCAAAACAGGTTTTAGTGAAAACCGATTTTACCAAAATCCGGTGTTACCAAGAGCGGTTCTATCGATACCGGTTTACCAACACCGGCTTGCAGTTTCGATGATAACTGAGCGGTAAACCTGTTTTAAACACATACACTTGCAGATCGGCCTCCAGTTCGAAGATTTCTGCTAACACCGGATGGTGATGAATACGATATGCAGCTTAAGAAGGCTAGTGAATTCATCAGATCCGAAAGAAGATTATGATCTTGTTAATCAGCGAAGCACTGTAGTATTCAAGTCTGGAGAAGAAACAATTAGTTTTTGTAAAAGGCTAGTTGATGTAATGGAGACTAAAGACGATAGTGATTTTGTTAATAAGAAATTTGTTTTCAAGCTCGTGAATCAAACCTTTTCATACTATGTAAAAATTCAGATAATATACCACGTAAAGATAAAGTCTTCAATAAAAGAAACCAGCGTATCACAATGCTTGCTCACCCAGTTGAAGCCGCTGATGCAGCTAATAAACAATAGGTAGATGAAAAATTGGAGAAGCTTATATCTGATTTTATACCGCTTATACAAATTTTTATCAATTTGACTACAGCTTCTGACACAAATGAAAAGGAGCTCGGTCTCGTATTATCATCTATATACGAGGCGGGACCAGAAGCTATAAAAACAAATACTACAAACCAAAGCGTCAGTTTATATCAAAGGTGCAACTAGATAATGATAGCTCTATTAGTTTAACATCAGTGTCAAACAAAAATAAGTAAAGAAATCATCGTTAAGGAATTATTTAAGTCTGCAAGAGAAAATTTTCTACGTCGTCACACAAATCAGAAACATATAAAACGCGATCCTATCCAGTCGGACTTGTGCGAATTCCAACCTTACTCTCGTGTGAGTAATGGGTACAGATATATTCTAATAGCGGTGGAATGCTATACAAAATATGCATTAGCAGAACCATTAAAAAACAAGACTGGTCCGGAAGTTACAAATGCTATGAAAAAAATATTGAACAAAATGTTGCATGGAAATATGACCACAAAACTCAATCTACAAACGGATCAGGGGCTTGAATTCTATAACCGCTCCTTCAAGCAACTTATGCAAAAATATAAGATAAACCTACGTATTCAAGAACAATCAAAAACAAGTTGTACAGAAGATTTTACTTGCAATCCAGTCATAGATGGCTGGATATTTTACGTAAGGTTATGGAATAATACGCCAAATCGAGCTATTAACATGACACCTATGGAAGCGGAAGAGTACCCAGAAGGAATAAAACTCCAAATCAGCGATAGAAGTGTTACAAGTCGAAAGAAATTACATCGTATTGGAGAAATTGTACGTATATAAAAATATAAAGCAGTATTTGACAGAGGACTTCATGCAAACTGAAGTACAGAACTGTTCAAAATTGTTAAAGTATACAACAAAGAGATCGATAACCTATCTATTACAAGATTTAAATGGACGACCAATTCAAGGGTGTATCTACGCTGAAGAATTCAAACTACAGCGGCACCCGACACGTACCTAGTGGAAAAAGTTTTACGGAATCGGAAGCATAGTCAGGAACTACTGGTTGCATGGCTTGGTGGGGGGAGAATCTGGATTAAGAAAACAGATTTGCTTTAGTATACATTGATGAAGTTATCGAAATTTAATAAGATATTTAATATGATTGCACTAAATTAAAAACAAAACTTGATTGAATACTCTGCATATCTGCTTCTAATTATATCTAATTTTTGTATTAAATTAGTTTTCTAATAGCTACTGCAATTAAGTAGGTAGCTATGGGTACTTAGGCAAATAATAGGTTTTATATGTATTTGATTTTGAAGTTCACACTTATGTATACTTAAACGGGTAAGATACGTTTTAAATAACTGCCTATTAGGATTAGTATTACAGGACAATATCTAAAGAGAAAATCAGTGGCAACACACATTCCAATGATGCATACAACCATGTATATTTCATTCGTCTTAACTTTACGATGACGTCACAACTAGATAAAATGCTGCATTGCCAATGTTATTTGTATTATTTTAATTCTATGCATAAAGGTTGTATTAAGTGTGCATACTCTAGAATGCAGGCAGTAGTCCGTCTGACGACAATGACACATTATATAAATCAAAATAAAATGTTTTGACAGTATATTGACATACAAAACAGTAACAATTTAATAAGCTTTTTCTTGATAACGTAGTCATACTTCATCTTGCATCACACAATTTTGGATAATATAACAAGGAG